>JAVJIF010009413.1:0-67500 GCA_038442645.1 Agave tequilana
ATTATCTTGAGTTGGCTTGTGTTAGATGGTGATACCAAGGAGATTATTCTCAAGTAAGTGTTTGATTTGTTATCTTGTGTTGTATCCACATGATAAATGTGAAAGATTTTAAGTAGGCAATGTCAAGCCGAAATTGTGATATATGATTGATGAGAAATATGAATTGTATGTGTCAATGTATCAAGTAGACTCCGTATTATAGAGGAAGTGCTGCCAAAATTTTCAAGGATTTGGAGATGATTATGATAATCTGTTGATCAATAGATGTTATGTATATTGAGATCATTAAGAAATCTGGGACCGTTACACGCCGTGCCCGGGCCGGGTTTGGCCCGACAAGGCCCAATTAATGCCCCTAAGCATTTAGTACTTTCCACGAGGGTAGTAGTGTCTAAAAATATAATGGTACACTTGTAATTATTTATGGGATGCCTTCTCCTTTTTGAGTGGCAATATCTGCTCCCAAAGGAAAAGGGTTGGAGTTACTTTTGACCAAATTCAAGGGGTTATTGGCACTTGAAAAAGAAGCAAGGGCTGGAGAAACTTCTTGAAAATCTCAGGGTGCTGGAAGTATTTTTTCCCTTTTTTTTGGTCTAAAAAATTTCGCCTTTTTCATAACTTCTTTAATTTCAGAAAATCGGAATGCTTTGCGCTTTTGTTTTTTACAGAGAAGCCCCTCGATGCATTGTTATTGCGGTGATAGCCCTTGATCATCATTATAGCGGCGATAGTGCCATAGATTTTACAAAAAAAAGGGCATTTTGATTGTCACGGCAATCAAATTGATTGCAGACATATTGTGTTTAGTATTGCGGCCATGCAATTCTATTTGGTGCATTTTTAATCCAATGATGCATATTTATCAACTATGAGGTTGTTTATAATTTTCTTGTGTGAGACGAAAAATCTCAAAAATATCTATCGATTTACTATCTACTTGGATTAACAATAGATTTGGAACATGATATACTTTTCATGAAACCATTACAAAGATGTCAACAAAAGCTATATGGGTCCAAAATGTGAATAACAAAGTATAGTTTGTGTTGTGATTTGACGATAAACTTGAATCAATATCAATCTCATCTTTTCCTTACAAACAACTGAATCATTGTGTGAAATTTTAATTCCATCTTGAATAAAAGTTATTGACTGTGTATACTTATAATTTGATGAATATAAAGGGTTGGGTTCACAAAATAATCGCTTTCAGTCACAGACGTCATGCGATTGCGATCATTGCAATAATTGAAGCATGGTGAGATGATCAATGAGAGACGAGGATCGATGACAGTACACGGCACGCACATGACTCCATCTTCATCATTAATGACAAGGGAAACGAGACTGGTTAAATCCGAGCAACTTCCTTTTCACGTATTTTCACAAGTATACGACATTGTCTTCTTCAATGGGATCCTAAATACGGATAGTATACGGATATTGTACGCAGTACGTACGTATGCGAAGACAGAACTGTGCTTGCTGCCTTGAGTGCGGCACACGAGGTCAGCACTGGTCACAGTCGAGGTCTTTAATGGTGCAGGCTCTCTAGTTATTACAGAATCCAAACTCCAGTGATTGTCAAAATCCTTGTGATTTGATGGCTATATAGTATATACAGCAGGGGCTACGCCCATCCAACGTATGTATACGCTTGGTTTGTGTGTGTGTGTGTGTGTTGTGTGTGTGTGTGTGGGTGGGTGGGTTGTGGCGCCTAGGGGGAATTTAATTCAATCGGAAAAATCAGTTTAGCCCCTGGTAAATGCTACTAGGTTTCATAGAACGCACAACTAGGAGTGCAAACTGGCTGGGTATCCAAGTGGACTCACAACTAGGTTTCATTGCAGATGCTCGTTGGCTGCTTGCTAGGCTGGAAGTTTATAACTTTCTCACACGTGTCAAGAAGGGGACGGGGTTTGCGGAATGGGTATCTAAATTGATTCGAGAGCGAGGCACTCAGTTTGTAATGTTGGGTGGGTTTCCATTAGATCTAAAAAAAAGGGTTGAAGCAGATGCTACTGATATTAGCTATGAGAAAATGTATTAGGATGGTCTGAGTGCTTTTTCTTAGCTTAAAAAAAAAAACTAGGAGTGCAAACGGATACAAATATATTATTTTGATCTGAATTTATATTTACACTAAACGCAAATACAAAGATAAGTTTCTTTACAGAAACTACATGAACCTGTTATTGAAACATATACGGATATGGATGTGCTAGCCATCTTAATCAAGCTACTCAAGTTATTTCAGAGAATTGAATCGAACCTACTCAATATGACATCAATATGACAGATTATGTGCTCACAGTTAACAAGCAGAGTACACTTCACTCCTAAAATATATTATTTATTATTTTATGAGAAATTCTGATTTGTTTATGCGAAAATAAAAAAACGAGTGTAACACATGGAGATTATGGTTGATAGTTATACTTAGAATGAGTTGCAGCCACAAAATTCAGCCGACGATTATGACATTCAGAAGTTGACATCCACGACTACAATAATATTCTTTCCGTTCAGGAATAGTAAGTGTATTTTTGACCCCTTGAAGTTTCACACTGTTAGCCAAAATTTACCCATCAAAAATAAAAACTTAACTGTAAGACCTCTGGAAACTTCAAGGGATCACCATGTCTCCTTGAGATTTAGAACGGTTGAATTTATGTATTATACGTAAATTCTGAGATTTACCACTCCGATTTTATACCTTTATTACATAAAATAAGGCCAAAGCCCAGTAAAGCAGAGGATGGGGATAGTGGGCCCATCGTCCCGCGGAATCACGTGGCGTCGGCGTGCTAACTCGCACCCCATAGGCCCAGCTCCTCCGGTTGTTGACATGGCAGTAACTGATTGGTACGACCGTGGGCCAATCTGTCCCGTTTGAGGAGACAAGCAATCATCTGTCCCCCTCCGGATCTGCCCCGCTTTGTGGGGCCCACCAGCAATTATTTCTTGCTGATTGATGTGGTCCCCCAGCATCACAAATTAACTGAGTTAAATTTACATTAGAAATAAATTTTGAATAAAAGCATTGGATTGTTTATTTACCAATCCAGTTTAAAATTACCGAGCTGAGATTTTACGAGAATGTGATTATATCAGATCGTGAGAAAGATCCCTGGCTGGAAATGAAGCGGATCCAGCCCTTGGGGGATTAGAAATGGCAAGGAATTTGGTGCCTCATTAATAAGATCATGTGATTTGACCCACAAGGACAAGTTCCTTCCATCCACTTTATTGAATTTTCGCATGCATCACTTCATGTGTGCATATAATAATGTCTTGACTTGTGATGAAACCAGACTGCAGTGGGTTCCACATCACCCTCATATTCCCAATTTCTTCTTTTCTTTCATTTTAATTAGTAAACAGGATGTTAACCTTTTTCTAATCTTTTTCTTGAGATAATACCTAACTGTCCTCTTTTAATTATGAGCCAGCGTGCATATAAATATGCAATTATTATATTTTCTAAAAACAAAAAAGAGAGAAAGAATGGGATGGTGGTGAGACGCATTACTCAGTTGATGTGTGTAAACCACACACATATTATAAGAGGATTAATCTCGTGTTGATACGTGGATGAGACGTCGGGTGTCAAAATAACTTTAAGTCATTATATTCTCTTTTACATCTTATTCACATGCCAACGCGAGATTGACTCTATTATAATATATGTGTAGCTCACGCACTTTAACTGGCTCAGTTGTCCAGACAATTAGCTCTGTATTTTATTAGATTGTCCCCTTCCAAACTCCCAGTGTTATATTAGTATGTTGACCACCACTCCCAAATTGACGCTGAATGCTAAAATGTGGAATTGATGAGGGGTTTAAAGATATGGCTTTCGGCGTACGCGTCCGTGTTGTCTGGTCAATCATAGCACTGCTTGGCAGCAATCATGCTCAGAGGAGGCAGATCAGACCAAGGCAACCACTTTTCTTCTCATCACATCTTATTACTATAGGATAATAACTTAAATAAAATTAATCTAAAAATATAAAACATGAAATAAAAAAGAACCTTACATAAAACTACCCTAAAGTTCTTGACTTTTGCAACTTTATTGTCCTGCATTTTTTTTTCTAGAAGTAAATATAGTGTGGCAACGATTGATAATCTGATTCTTCAGCTCTTTAAAGTCCTGACTCTCTGTTTGACATTTCTAAGCAGATTCTACCAATTTATACTGGATCTATAGATGAATCTTGTTTGGATTAGACACACACTGACAACTTTATGTTGTCTACTAATTTTTTTAGGAAATCTTTATTTATAAAACTTCTAAAGTATTTAATATTTATATACACACTTATCTTTTTTCTAAAATTTATGTAATTTAAATTAACTTTTGCACATTTATATGACCTTGTGGTTTTGAGTTAATTTGCCGATATATCTTCTTTTTTTATGTTAATGAATTGACGATGCAGATATAATCTTTTGGCGTCAAATACTTAATGGAAAACAAATTAATGAAGAAACTGCTACATGTAGAATGTGCGCAAGTCGGGAATTACACATAAGATGAGGTGAAATATCTTATTTCGTAAATTCACAAAAGAAATCCACTGTTAAAATCTCCTTCTAAAATGAAGAGAGAGACAGAGAGTTTTCACAGTGATAAATTAATTAGTGCAAATTTGACATTTTTATTTAGAAAATATCAAACAATTAATTTATTTATGCATTCATGTTTTCACCTTAATAATCATGGCAAATTCTACAAGGGGACAGGGGTTGAGCACTAGGTCAATCTGAATCCCTGGCTGCATCTCATGCCCTTTTCCATGAACAATGATGCCCTTGATGATGGCACACAAAATAAAGTGTGAGAGGGAGACAGCACTCCTACTGGAAAGGGACAACAACACAAGGCTGATGATCATAGGTGAAGGTGGTAATAATAATGATGATGATGAAGATTATTAGAGTCAATAAAGTTGGGAGAAAAAACAAAGCAACTTGCACATATAGCTTGGTTGTATTATTGCCATTTCTGAATTCTGATGCTATGTAATGAATCTTAATAGTAATGTAGGGCCTTATGTTTTATATCGAGGGAAAAATGCATATTTGCTTTCCTTGGATGTTTTTTTTCCCTCATTGCTCTTACTCTCTCAATTCAGAATCTCGCTTCAAAAACTGTCGAGTTTCAATAAGCTGTTCATTTTTACTCATAAAATAATCACACATAATTAATTATTCTTCATGAATGTGCATTAGATGTTTCATTCCCCTTCAAAAGAGTTTATTTCCATTGGGTTACAATGTGAGCCAGTGGGTCTTTCTCCAAAGGAAAAAAAAAGGGAGCACTTTTGTGATACATGCGAGTTACTAGCTTATTATTGCTCACTAGTTATTATGTTGGGGATAACTTATCCACCTTTGTACCAAATTGAGTAGAAAAGCTTAATGGTAACACATATTGTTATTTTGAAACTGAACAAATTTTCTTTAAAGACTAATTTCAAAGTAAGGGAAAAAAAGACATTGATATATTGTTTAAGATACTCAACATATCTATTTACAAAAAATAAAAATAAAAAATTGCATATTTTTTTTAAGATAGTAACAAAAATAACACAGTTGCTCGAAAAATGGATCTCAACACAGCTTGAGAGTCAAGGCAGGTAGTTTACATCCATCCAACCATGGATAATTTATAAAGTAGACACATTAAAATAATTAAAAATGCGCTATAGCTCACTATGTCAAACCGTAATTAGGAAAAAAAACTCAGCTTCATATTTTTCTCGCTTCAGTCACCTCTTTTTTAAAAATCCACACGATACTTCCACGTGTCCCACATCTAAGATGGTTATCAGCGGATAAAGATAAAAAAACCTCTCTCTTTCTTTTTTTTTTTGGGCTCTAAATGCGATTGTTTTTACCCTAATTCCAAGATACTGCGAGTAAAATCTGAGCGAAAGTGACTGTAGCGAAGGAATTGAAGAAAAAATTGCTGAAAATCACGTTCACCTCGATTGATTTAGAGATCTTCAAGCGATTTTAGACAATTTGCAGAAGAAATCAGAAGAAAAATGTACATTTTCAACATAAAACCCCTAGATCTCATCAATCATTTAAAAAAATTATTCATAAATGCAACCTCGAGGATTTTTTTTTTTTTTTTTTTTGGGGGGGGGGGATGAATTTATTTCTTTTGTTTGTTAAAAGGACAATGACCATGATCGCAGTACCTGCAAAAATTAACTTGTTTCTCACTCCTTACTATGACAGCAACCACGATCGCAGTCCTTTCGTAAAAAATGACTTGTTTCATTTCTTTACATAGACTGCGATCATGATCGAGTCGCTGTAAAAAAAAATAACTTGTTTTTTTCAATTTTCAATAGGACTGTGACCATATTCGCAGTCTATGCAAAAAAAAAACTGTTTGTTTTCATTCCTCACATGGACTGAGACCAAGATCGTAGTCTTTTAAAGAATGAACTGTTTTTTTATTCTTCACATGGACTGCGACCATGATCGCAATTCTTTCAAAAAAAAATTTATTGTTTCTCATTTTTCACATGAATTGCGATCATGATTGCAACCATGTCAAAAAAAACTATTTCTCATTCTTCAATAAGAATGCATTCATGATCGTAATCTTTTTAAAAAATGAACTTTCACATGGACTGCGACCATTATAGCAGTTCTTTTAAAAAAAATGTCTTATTTTTCATTCTTCACATGGACTGCGACCATGATCGCAGTCCCTGCAGCGAATGACCTGTTTCTCATTATTTATATGGACTGCGATCATGATCGCAGTACCCACAAAATGCCATAATCATTATTCTTTGTTGTGACAGTGACCACCTTAAAAAATTAATATTTCTTTTGGTTTTTTCTGCTTCAAAATCACCAAATAGTTAATTTTGTGGTTAACTTTTTCACTTACGACTTATGCATTACGACAACCAAACACCGTAAAGTACAATACACTTTCCTACTTTACAATTTTATATTACCAACCAAACACCGTAAAATTTACATACATGTAACTCATTTACAATTGTAAAAGACTTTACCAATTACAACTACGAATTACGGTCAGTTACGATAACCAAGCAGACCCATGTATAAAGATAAATAGTTAACATATAAATGAAGACAACTTAATAACAATGGTAATTGTATTCATATTTTTTACCGCCGCCTCCGGCATGCTACGTTGTGTGCTTGGCCTTTAACCAGTTATTTTGAGGTCTCTCTCTCTCTCTCTCTCTCTCTCTCCTTCTCTCTTCTCTCATGTAGTTTTATCAAAGAGCTCTCCAAACAAAAATCGTACTGCTGTAGATTTGACTGCGTGAGCAGACTGCATGCCGGCCGGCGTTGGACAGCGCGCGCCTGACACTTTGATGCCGCCCGCTGTGAGCACTGAGTTCGGTGCACGAGGGAACTGCATGCTCTCTCTCTCTCTCTCTCTCTCTCTCTCTCTCTCTCTCTCTCTCTCTCATAACAACAAAATCTTTGGTTTGATTCTTTCAGTATTGCAATCTCGACTGTGCCCTCTGCACTCTCATCAGTCAAACCCTAACCCTAACCCTAGTTGCGCTAGCTAAGCCTAGTGATTTTGATGGCTTACTCCGTTTGTAGCCAGTGTCTGTCATATTATAGCAATGATGCAGCCCAACAACAACACAAGCCTTTGCTTGATTAACACACGAGGTCAAATCTTGCATCTGCTGCTTTGCTTGCAGACAATTGTGCAGACACAGCATTTTATTTGGCAATCTTTTAGGTTTTTATGTTGTTCTCTTTCAAGATAATATTCCACTAGATTATTTATCTGAAAAATTCTAAAGCTATACTTTGCCAGCGCAACAAAAAAAAAAAAAAAAAAAAACCCTTTGGTTTGTAGAGAGTACTATGTATATTGAGTACTGCAAATCAGAAACTAGTAGTCTAAAAGTGAACTAGTTGTTGGTTTCTCTGGACTCTCACCATCTTGTTAGTAATATATCACTCTCAGATCTAATTAACCATGATTTTTTTTTTTTTTTTTTTGTGTGTACTTCATGTGATAGTATTTTCTTGAGAACACAATTGACACTAAATCAAAAGGAAATTTGAGACTTCAAACGGAAAAGTATTATTAACCGTAACGTGATATACTTTGTGTCTAACACAGAAGGGTCTAAGATCATTTTCTACAATTTGATGCTTATTTTCTAAGTTCTAAATTTCTAATCCAATGTAGTCCCTAATTTGTAAGTTCTTTCATTTCTTGAATCCGCATCGATCTCGATCGTCAAATCTTTCTTTTCTAAATAAATTGGATTGAGTAAATCCCTTTTTATTGGATGGCTAATCAATGGAATCAGCAAGCAGAACAATACGTTCATCACAGTTCAAAATCAGTCTCAGTTCAAGTTCGTCTAGATAGGTTTTGAAGGTGTGAAGATGCACACTCATATTTAGCAATTTTTAAACATTTTTTCTCTCAAGGTTCCTTTAAGTAATCAGTGCTTGAGTTATTATAAAATTTTGTTTTAAATTTTGAATAAATTTAGAACTAACGCTTTTTTGTGCGACAACCTATATAAGACTTTTTGGAATAATAATCTCTAACACTGATTCGATTCTCGTAAAAATCTCTAAGATAATCAATTCTTTCTATTGTTCTAAGCTTTTATCACTGTTAATAGTCCTGTAAAAACGCAATATTGCCACGTCATCCTCACCTATCAACTATACAGTCTTACATTGAATACTTGAGAATTTCCTACTTGTTCGTGTGTGTGTGTGTGAGCCATGCTATAAGAAGATAAATCCACACTTTTGTAATATTATAAGAGGTTCAAAGAGTTTAAAATTTTTCCTAACATCTTATCCAAGTGTTAAGGCGACATTAACCGTCTTATAATGTGTGTGGCTTAAAAACATGAACCAAATCCATCAAGGAGTGGAGAGCGAGCCTGTGGGTCCCACATGCCATCTGCATCACGTGAAGCTGGCGTGACGCCCGTGGGCGCTACGACTCTCCTTGCTGACTTTTTATTTTTTAATTTATTAATTCATTAATTTTATGTTTGCTCAGATTTGGATGGATGAGATGAGAGAGAGTG
This sequence comes from Agave tequilana, assembly GCA_038442645.1. Lineage (NCBI taxonomy): Eukaryota > Viridiplantae > Streptophyta > Magnoliopsida > Asparagales > Asparagaceae > Agave > Agave tequilana. The sequence continues at coordinate 9,093 of JAVJIF010009413.1, forward strand.
AGAGAGAGAGAGAGGGTGGTGCCAGTGACAGCGTGAGACAGAAGCAAGCAATAGCAAGCGGGATGAATGAATGAATCATGAAGAAAGAGGCCCGCGGGGCCCACGCTCTGTCAGCTTCGAGGTAAACAATCGTCGCAGGTGCAATCATTAGTACGGCCCAGTGGGCCTGAGGCCGGCTATTATTTCCCCGTGATTGATCCGGTCTGCCTCCCGTGCTCCGCTCACGCTGCGGTGACCAGAACTCGCCCATTTCTTGATAAACCATCATCATCATCATCGTCATCATCATCCCTTTCACAATGATTACGTGGATGACATGATGGAGATGGATACTATGAAATCCCATTGGATGATGATGGACAGCTTCAACTGCGTCCATCATCATCATCATCTTCATCTTTTCCATTCGAATTTCTCAAGCCACATTATTTTGTATAATTAGGAAACATAATACTTTCCCCATTGGGCGTGTTTAGTTACAAGGAAGTAGGCGGAAGTACGGAAATGGGAAAGTATAATTGCTCACTTCCCTATCTATCCAAACACAGCAAAAGGAAAAATAAGAAAATCCCTTTTCCTTTTTTCTTTTCTCTTTTACACAACTATTTCCTCACTTCCAGAATGCTACAGTTAATTTTGTGGTCATGTACTCATTTGTAATAAGTTGTAGCATAAAACAGTTAATTTTTTAGTCATGTAAATCTCACTTGCATTCTAATTACAGTCCATTTTTTATTTTCTTAATTAATTTTTATTTTAATATTATTTTGCGGTAAACTTTGTGGTCAACTATTTCACTTCCACTTTCTATTACCATCCAAACACCGGAAAAGACATAACATTTTCCAAACCACACTTCCCAACAACATCCAAACACCGGAAAACTTACTAACCAATTCCCAAGTTCTAAAGGGAACTATTATCACACTTCCTTACTTCCTCACTTCCACCCTTAACAAAACAGGCCCAATATAGATTTGAAGATTGAAATGTGTTATTTTTTTCAAGTATATCGGCATGTATGTGCCTCGCACGTTGAAGAAATGATGCATACAGTTGTTCAGATTTATTTGATAGATTGTCTAATAGAATAATATTATAATTAAAGTTCTAAATGATGCTGTTATTAGTAACATAGATTAATTAGTATCTACCACTAAGACATGATTAAAGGAAACAAACAAAATAAAAGGTTATAAGAGGTCTCAAGTTCAAATGGAAATGACGTAATTCCTTAGAATAATAAACACAAAGAAAGTGTTATGGCGAAGAGAAAATTTGAGGAAGAATATAAAGCATAAGAATATACAAAAGATTTTCACTAATTTATTTAATCACTAAATCACAAATTACTCGCCTGAACCCTATCAAAACCATAAAAAATCTATCAAAAACTCTCACAAAATACTCTCCAATATTTATGCTAACCACCAATACCAAAAACTCCTAATTCCAATTAAATAAAGACTCATAATCCTAAGGAAACTTGTGTTTCCTACTCAAAACTGTAACTCATATAAAAAGAAATACATAAAATGGAAACATAAAAATAAAAAAAAATTAAATTTGGATTTAGACTCAGACTCAATTTTATTTTGAGTCATACACAACAAAAAGTTATCTCGATGAGAAGGAAAAAGAACACCACAACCCTTTTGGTTTATATTGATTTCACAATCAAAATAGGAAATATCCTCATGTTTTTTATTAAAGAAATTTACTCCACTAATTTCATTTTAAAAAGTGTTGCGAATGAAAATTCGCCCATGTTTGCATGGGAAATTCTAGCTGAAGTTTGGGCATACAATGCATATGAGTAAAGTGAGAGGCTGAATTGTTGAATGTTTCAAGACTAACCTAAAACATTATTAGATTGTCTTCTGATTAAAATGGCTATGAAGCAACGCTAGAAGGTGTTAGTATTTTGAGGGTATTTCAAAATTAAGAGGCCGTTTGTTTCGCGTAAAACTCCGTAATTCGTAAATAACTTACTACCCAGTTACAACTACGGCGTTTGTTTGGACCGTAATTCGTAAAAGACTTACGTAACTCAACTAACACTCACTTGGAACCCAGTTACCACTCACTTACAGCCCAGTTACAGTTAATTTTGTGGTCATACAAATTTGTAATATTTTTTTATATTAATATTAAAATTTTTTAATATTTAACTTTTTTAATATTTATTTACAGTATTAAAACTTTTAAAATCACCAAATAGTTAATTTTATGGTCAACTTTTTCACTTACGACTTATATATTACGACAACCAAACACCGCAAAGTACAATACACTTTCCCACTTTATAATTTTATATTACCAACCAAACACTGTAAAAATTTACTTACATGTAACTCATTTACAATTGTAAAAGACTTTACCAATTACAACTACGAATTACGACCAGTTACGACAACCAAACAGACCCTAAGTAAAATTCTTTTAGTCCCACATTAGAGAGGAGAAGAACTCTTTAGTGTTTATATATGGAGTCTCTTTCATGATGGGTTTTGTGGGTTAGAAACCAGGAGGTGCTCGCGCGCGCACAAGCCCATTGAGACCCTGTGAAGGAAATTGGGTTACTGGGTCCGAAAAACCTTAATTGTGCATGTGCGCCCGCATCGCATGCGCAAGGTGGTGCAATTGGGTTTGAGAGCCTCGCGGGTGTGCTCGAATAGGCTAAGTTTTGCCGATTTTATTTTTGCTAGCCGTGCAATTTTGTTTTTCTGCACAAGGAAAGATTTCTTCCTCTATCCAGAGATTGGTTCCCTGCTCTCAAGAACACAACTCAACCATCGTTGAATCTTGGAGGGTAGGCCGCCATCAATCTGCTGCACCGAGATAATCTCTCAGAGGGGTGCGATCCATTCTTAAGGAAAGTGCTCCGCACGCCTCGATCAAAATAGAAAAGTTCTTTTCCTTCTGAAAGTTTAATTTAAATAGCTTAACAGTATTTCGTACATTATTTTTTTCAATATAAGGTTCAATCATAAAAACTAGTTTAATGAAAAAATGTTGCATTTACTATAGGGTAAAATTTAAACCTCCATTACTACTTCCTCAATTCCTCACTTCCTCACTTCCACCCTTAACCAAACAGGCCCACATACTCGCGATGTCTTGCAAAATATCTTTTGTTTTTTTCAAATGAGAAGAAAAAATCATTGTCCGATTGAATTCACTAGAAAATATCCCTGTTTGGTAATTTCTATCAAATCTAAAATACTGCAAGGAGAACTTTTACCAGATTTTAAATAGTACACAGATTGTCTTCAATCAACTCGAATAAAACAAGAAGTTTTCTCTATCAAATCTTATGACAGTACAATATGGACAGAATAAGAAGATTTCTTCTCATTTTAACAAAGCAAAAAAGGCTTTATGCAAAAACCTAGATAGTAGTTCAATTGAAAGGAACATGGTGGTGAGATAAAAGCTCTTGGGGGAAAGAGCAAAAGAGTGTGCTAGCTGGGAGAGGAGCAGACCCTGCAGTGGCTGAACCCATGTACTCCTCGCTGCCCACAAGCTCCCCAAATCATGCCTTGTTTCCACGCACACATTAATCATGCCCCTTACTATAGTGTGAGTGAGAGTTGGTACACCAAAAACACGCAATTAGTAGCAGACGCGAGATATTTTTTCACTGTGAGCATAAATATAATAAAAATTTCAGTGTAAGCGTAAATGTAATATAACAAGAGAAAAAAATAAAATAATATTACACCAATCAAGATTGAGCTTGTAACCTGCAATTAATAAAATTTATATATTGCACTTGAAGTAGATCTTAAAAGTATCTTTATGATAGCAAAAATAATTTTAAAAAAAAGAGGTTATATATTAAAAAAAAAGTTACAAGCTGACTGTACGTGGTATGTCCCTTCAAATTGGTTAATAATAATTATAATAATAACGATGATGATAGTGACAGTGATCTTGAATTATGTTAGCAAACTTCACGTAGTAGAACTAGTAAATACAGACAGATGCACAACTGGAGGGCATGCATCTTGCAATCATTTGTCTCCAGAGACTCTCGAGGGGGACCGGCCACATGAAATCTAAGGTAAGATTCTTGTTCTCAAATATTTATGTGAGAGGAGTAAGTTTTTCGTTGGTAAATGTAATTATGATATTTGACCTGATCTTATTTAGGTGTAATTCTTGTTCTAAGTATCAAATAATATTACTAGTAAGACTCATGTTACTGATAAAAAGGTGAGTTGGCTCAGGAAAGATTCTAAGTTCAAGAATAGGTTACGGCCTTCCTACCAAAAAAATAAGTTTCAAATAATATTTATGATGATAATATCAAATATTAGGAGTGCAGTTCAACAAAGGCTGTGCTCATGCTTCATCCTCCACATACTTTTGAATTTTTGTTTTATTTTTAATTATTTCTATATTCTATTAAAATCTTTTTAGTAAAACCAGCGGGGCTTTTCTTTTTCTTTGTTTTTTCTCTCTAAACACTGACAATGATCATAAGGTCTATACATTCGATGTCAGAATCCCTTTCTTTCATTTCTTAGATCATTGATAAGAATTAATTATTAAATTAATTATTTTGACTAACTGTTTTACATCCATGATAAGTAAAAAAAAACACAGCAGGAGTTAGAATGAATGCAGCATCAATAAGTGCGAGAATATTGAATTTAGTCAGACATACATGACAAAATAGGTTACAAAGTAACATATCCCCGTAAAAAATCACGTTTTTTGTAACTCATTTTCAAAAGCAATCCTAAGAGTTATTGTCAGTGTTTTAGCTTTAACTAAAAATAAAAGAAAGAAATAATAAAAAGAGTATTCTTGATTAGCTAGCTATTTGATGGTTGATGCAGATGGAAGTTCAATATATACAAAGTTTAATTTTAAGTGTGCAATCATTTTGATGGTTGATGCAGATGGAAGTTTAATTCATTTGAAAAGCATATGCAAAGCTTAGTTTTAAGCATGCAATCAATTTGAAGACAAAATGGTCGTTCTATTTGAGTCTTCACATCAGTTAACCAAAAACTAATCAGAATCTATACCAATTAGCTAGCTAGAATCCACACGTTGTGCCTGATAACAACACAAGTTGATCTGAACAGAACTGAACTCGACTGAAGCATCTTGAATTTCAAATGAACACAATATGGGTCGATTTCAGGAAGCAGCAAAGGGAGTGGGATGATACTGGGGCTTCGCGATGAGGGAAGCGAAAGAAGCAGTGTCGTGGATTCATGGATGTTGGACTTGAATGTGGTGGTGCGCTCACAGGAGGGGCACATCGAGAGGGTGGTGGCAGGCGAGTGCGAGGAGAAAGGGGCGGACGGAGTCTTCAGCGCCCTGAGCTCAGAGAGTTCCTTGTGGAGACGGCGATTCTCTTCAGTTAGCTTCTCACAACAGCGTTTCAGGTACTCGCAGTCCACTTCAGTTTGCTTTAGCTTCGTTCTGATACAGGAGAAGGGGAGAATACAAAAAGATTAGAGAGGTGTAAGCATTTTTCTCCTTTAATCCATGCGTACTAAATACTTCAAATTTTGTTTGATATAAATTTATCCCTTGTATATACTCAATATTTGATATAGTGGTTAGAAAGTCGTAATGAACGTAGGAATTACTTATGACCAACTCTTTTGTTAACTTATTCTCGAATTTTCTTTAGTACTCAAAAAATCAAATCCAAATATTACTTAGGTATATGATCTTGTTTTTTTATCAACCTAAGTAGGGGTGCAAGCTCGATATCATATTTATATTCATTTTCGTTATTTGAAAACACATATGGATAAGATAAATATTGACTCGACCTAAATTCAGAACAGTTGTGGCTCACAATACATAGTTCACAAAAGGAAGATATATTATATTTAACACAATATACCTAGTTATCTAAATGATATGTGATATAATAGTGATATAATGATATCTCTTTTATTGATTTATAGTACATCAATCTCTCTTAAATTTGATTAGTATCGTCTCCGTATCTGATTTTAGTGGACACAGATATGAGTTTTCTTTGACGAGCCATATCTTGTATCTGTGATGGCCAGACAAGGAGGATATGGATGAATGCCATGTACCCCTCAATCTAAGCATTGGTTTCAACTTTTTCTATTGAATTGGTCAAATTAAACTTAATTCTTCTTATTTCCCCTCTTATAAGGGTGCAGTCCACTTTAGAATCAATGAAGTATATACACCTTCATTCTTTCTTAGAAAATACAAACACCATCATGCAGATTGAAAAGATTAGTATCTAGTGAACACAACCAGCAATTCTTTTTAGATTATAATTAAGCTGAACATTTTTTCTTATTCTTAATCCACCATTTGAAAATGAGATTTGAATCTAAGTTTTTCTAATACCAATTTTAAGGGTCCTGTCACTGTATCAATACTCCAAAATAATAGCAAAATTTGCAGGAAATAATTTTACATTCTATGATAGTGAGGAAAAAAAAAAAAGAAAGTTCTATGTAAAAAAATGGCACAATAAAACCATTTAAAAATACAGCTTCTTGATTACTCTCTTATATGTTAACAGAACAATTCAGCAAAACACCAAAGAACTTCAAAAAAAAAAAGATTAAATAAAAAAGGATTAATACCTTGCTCTTCTATTTTGAAACCAGACCTCCACTTGCCTAGGCCTTAGATTCAGCTGCTTCGCAAGAGCAACCTTCTGCTTCTGCAGTAAAATCAACCAACAAATATTTTTCAGAAATAATAATTTCAACCTCTAAATTGAAAAGCAAAAAGATCTATTTTTTTTCCCTCTTAAGTTGCGGTAAGCTCACCGGGTTAAGAGTATTGTGCTCTTTGAAGCTCTCCTCCAAGAAAGCAGACTGCTCTCTGGACAGCCTCAGCTTCTTCCTCGAGCTCCCATTCTCCTCCTCCTCGCTGTGTGTGGATCCGGTCACCGCCTCGGTCCCGTCCTCCGCTGCGTCGGCAGTCGGCACTTGGTTCACATCCAAGTCCAGTACGATATGCTCATCTTCTCTCTGTCTGCTTCCAAAGCCCAAGCTCAAACTCAACTCCATCAATCAAACAGAAGATTGATGGAAGCGAGCACTGCAATACTTTTGTTTCGCTTACTGGAAAAAGAAAGAAAATGGGTACAAAAAAGCTCAAAGAAAGGGAGAATGGAGAGGCCAACGCTAGGAGGGGGCTTTATAGGCTAAACACGGACAGGTTTCGACCGACAACTCTAGGGTTGACAAAAAAATACACAAGTGACCAAAATCTTACTTACAATAAATAAAGAAGGGAAGATTTCTTTCAGCCCCTGGGATAAGAATGTCGTGTAAAAAAAAACTCTTATGTAATTTGAAATCATGTGAATCAAGCCCTTGGTACAGCTTTTAAGTGAAAAAGCCCTTATTCCCCTCAAAAAAAATCTCATATTCCCTATATTGTTCTTGATTAGATGCCATGTCTGAGTTGAGTTAAGCAAACCGTGTGAGCGGCATTTAATACTTGTCACATGCTAGTCGCGTGGACAGATTTTGAGGCCTTTTTTGTTCACTCTTTTCTAAATTCTGTCCACCTCAAGGTGGGTAATTTTCTTTTCATTGATAATTTTATTTTTTTTTGTAGAGATAATTTTTTTACATATATGCTATAGTTTTGTCCACCCTTCTCTAATTTTTTCTATCCACCCTCAATGATGCTAAATGTCCATTAAAAAAAATTCCCAGAGATTATTCGTTAACAATTTATTCATAATTAGCAAACTATTCATAATATATAAGTATTTATTTATTTTTAACTTATAAATTCTGTACACTTCTAATATTCTGTCTACGCTCTCCAAACTTTTGTTGACCTTCTCATATATTATGTCCACTTTTTTCAAAATTATGTGCATTTATTTAATATTCTGTTCAACTATTTTAATTTTCTTTAATATTATATACACTTTCTTTAACTTTATATCTCCAAAATTATGTTCATTTTTAATATGATTTTTTTAATATTCTATTCACGTTTTCAAAATATTATGTACATCTACTCTAGTATTTTGGCTACATTCGAATGATTTTATCCCTCTTGTCAACAATTTGTTGAGAATAGAGACAATCTTCAGCGGCCCAGGGTGGCAGGAGGCGGAGTCGCGCTTTCTGTTTGCCTTAATCAATTTCTATCTACTTTTTATATATTTATGTCCATCTTTCTCACTTTCTATCTATCTTCGTTAATTTTTGTCTACTTATATAAATTTCTATTAAACTTTCTTTATTTCTGTTTATCTTTGTCAACGTTTATTTTCTTTTATAAATTTCTCACCAACTTTGTCAGATCTATCTCACTTGACCAAATAATCACTAAAAAAAAATATGTTTGGTCATGGAGAGATTTAGAGGCTATAGAGAGATAAAAATAAAACGGGAGATTATTATAAAATAGAAAAATGAAAATGAAATATAAAACAGGAAAATCACACCTAATTTTTCTATTTTTCTGTTACTTTACTCAACTTCTGTCTACTTTTTTATATTCTTTTCAACTTTCGTTTTTTTTGTCCATCTTCGTCAATTTCTGTCTATTTTTTTTGTCCACCTTTGTCATTTTCTGTCTACCTTTTTATATTTCTGTCCAACTTTTTAGCTTGAGGTGGATAAAATTATAGCATATATGCAAAAACAAATTATCTCTACAGAAACAATTATCCACTTTCTGTTCAACTTTCGTTTTTTTTGTCCACCTTCGTCAATTTTTATCTATTTTTTATATTTCAGTCTAACTTTCGTCTTTTTTGTTCACCTTCATCAATTTCTATCTACTTTTTTATATTTACGTCCAACTTTGTAATTTAAGGTGGATAGAAATATAGCATATATGCAAAAAAAAACTCTTTGCAAAAATATTTCTCAATAAAAAAAAATTTCACTTTGAGATGGACAAAAATTAAAAAAGAGTGAATAAAAAAAGCCTACATGCCCGCCCAAACAACTATCGCATGGCAAGCATTAAATGCCTCTATTTACTTTTTTATATTTATGTCCAACTTTCATTTTTTTGCCGACCTTGTCAATTTCTGTCTATTTTTTTATATTTTTATCCAATTTTCATCTTTTTTGTTTACATTTGTTAATTTTCTGTTTACTTTTTTATATTTTGTCCCACTTTATATCTAGAGGTGGACAAAAATATATAATATATGCCAAAAAAATTATCTCTGCAAAAAAACTATCCACGTTGAGGTGAACAAAAGTTTTAAAAAAATGGACAAAAAGAACATCCACACCTGTCCACGCGACTAATGCGTGACAAGCATTAAATGCCCTTGACGCGGGCCGCTCAAATCAACTCAGATAAGACATCTAATCAACGACAATATGGGCAATATGAGATTTTTTTGATGGGGAAAAGGGCTTTTTCACTTAAAATCTTGGTCATGGCGCTTGATCACATGATTTCAAACTGTAGGGAGATTTTCACAAGCCATTCTTATCACAGGGACTGAAAGACAGTTTTCTCATAAATAAATGTAATAAGTATTGTAACACCCGACTTAAATAAATCCGGATTATTGCCTAAATGAATTTATTTAACAATGTGACAATCATGTGTTAAGCTTAATCCAAAATTTAGAAAATATTAGAATTATTTGTATATAATTATGTACACTTAAGTATCCTCAATTTCACATTTTTAGTACTATGTATTTGGTACATATGTAATAAGGGTATAATACAATACTTAAGAATACAATACCTAAATACATTATATATATTTTTTAATTAATTTGAGTGAGTGGTGTGTTGGCAAAATTTTGAGCAAAAGAGGAATGAAGTGGAGGCTATCTAAGAGGTATTGGAAGTTGTAGCAGGAGGTGTAAATTTTTGTTGGCAAAATAGGAAATTATTAAAACCTAATGTGGAAATAAATCCTTTCTAAAATTAACCTAACTCTCTCTCCCCCAAATGAGCTTCTTCTTCTCCTGGCCGTGAACGAGCGAAGACCCACATCCACATCTCTCTCTCCTTGAAACTAGGATCTCTCTCTCTCTCTCTCTCTCTCTCTCTCTCTCTCTCACTCCCTTCTCGACGCCAGCTTCGGCCTCGCAGGCGAGCGGGAGGCGCGCGGCGGCCAGGGAGGCCTCGCGGGCGGCGCCTGGAGGGCGCGCGGCGGCCAGGGCTGCCTCGCGGGCGGCGCTGGAGGGCGCACGACGACGCTCAGCGGCGCGCGGCGGCGCTGGGAAGCGCGGGCGGCGCCGGGGAAGAGGAGAAGGGGGTTTCGAGGTGGGTTTTGGAAAATTTGTGGACTGGATTCAGATTGTTGAACAAGAATTGAGAGGATCAGAACCTAAACTGAGGTAAAACCCTAGAAATTTCTTAGATATAGTTATATTTTTATCATTTTTTTTAAATTAGGATTTTATTGATTTTAGGGTTTGATTCGGCGGGTGATACCAACGGAGTTCTTCGTGTAGACGATCGTCAAACAAAGTGAGTAAATTAACTTCTATCTAATTAGAATTTAATCAAGACAAGAATTTGGATGAGTCATGGTTGTGATATTTTAAGTTCTTGCTATTGGTTTGTATAATTGATAGCAAATCAACAAATTGACTTTATGTTCTAAAACTGCCAAATCTGTTAAAATATGTTAACTGAAAGTTTCAGTCCGGTTTGTTGTATTCTTTGAAATGAAGTATATCATGTTATATACCGTTAGAAAGGTGAAGAAGTCTAGTTTCTAATGGTCTTGACCGTGTCCCAATTGGATTCCTATGCAATGAGTTATCATCAATTTACGATTGAGGGTCGAGTCTAAGAATGCGAATTTTGGTAAAGTCCTAAACTTAAGTTGAACACAGATTAGTTTCTACAACAACAACTAGTTATTATAAATCATAATTTCAGTGGTGATTAATAAAAATAAGTATAACATAGCTAATCTCAATCTCCTCTTAGTCAAAAAGGTGTTAAGAACATGGATAGTAACTAAAAGTATTTGGTGAACTAGAAATTTTGTAAGGGTGGCCACGAACTCACTAATATTATACATAAACTCATTAATATTATACATCAGTAATTAACCTGAAATCTTGTTTTGGATTATGGAATCATGTGCTATTGATTAAATTATGATGGTGGTTAGTCATTAGTTTATAATCAAGAAGGAGATTATGTGGCCGTAGTTAAGTATGATTGATGGCCATGTACAAATGGTATGCTTAAAAACTTGCAACAATCAAGTAGACCTACTATGAGCCTTAATCCAAACCCTATGAACTTGATTCTGTGTGATATGATGGTATGTGTATAAATTTATTTATGATATTGATGTGCATATGTAGATATGTATTGTGCATATGTAGATATGTATTGAAATGTTGTTTATGCGGAGGAAGGGGCCGTGTGAGAACCGGTAGGAGGGGGAAGACGGTGAAATTTGTCTTATGCAAGATATGTATATATTATTGGAGGAAGGGGCCGTGTGAGAACCGGCAGAAGGGGGAAGACGGTGATAACTTTATTTTAGTATTTGTGTATATTTATATGTTATTGGAGGAAGGGGCCGAGCGCGAACCGGTAGGAGGGGGAAGACGGTGAAAATTATATTATGTGTATGAATATAATATATATATATATTAATTGGAGGAAGGGGCCGAGCGAGAACCGGCAGGAGGGGGAAGACGGTGGTAATTATATTCATTTCTATTATGTGTAAATTTTTCATGGTAGTTGAGACATCTAACTTAAAATGGGGATATGTATTAGCACAATGGAAACCAATTTAGTAAACTTATGTATCAACTTAAATCCAATTGGCATATGGAAATTAGATTAGTATATTTTAAATGGTTTACTCACTGAGCTTTCAAGCTCATGTCTATTCATGTTGTAAATTTCAGGTTTGGACAAGGGTAAGAAGCCAATGTAGGTTCTAAATCATATGGATATGGAGTGATCGACCCTCTTATATTATGCTTGTGTTTAATATTTGCTACATATTGTGTTTACTTTTGAAATGGCTTATTGTATCTATATAATGGGAACTTGAGGTATGAAAAGTAAATTTTGGGTGTTGGGAATGTAAGTATAAGTCTATGTGTGACTTCTGAATGTAAACTTGATAAGTTACTTTGATATCATGTATGAAGAATTTGGAAAATGTTATGGTGAGTATGTTGTATTGTGGGAAAGAGCTTTGTAACTCTTTTGGTGTTTGATGGATAAATGTGAGATTATGTAAGGAAATTCTATTTTAATTATGTTGATAAGTAGGCAAAGTGTGCCGAAATGCTTTATTGGAAGTATTGTGTCCATTTGGACAATATATGTTGTGGTGTATTTTGGCATGGTTCATATTTTAGGGGAGGTGCTGCCGAAATTTCGAAGAGATATTATTGAGTTAATTCAATACTATAAGAAATTACTGGGACCGTTTCAGTTGGTATCAGAGCAAAGGTTTAGATTGAAGAGGGACAAATTTTAGGGTTGTATGCACACTACATGATTGTTAGTGGGGGCACTAGGAAGGTTACTATTAGACTATGAAGTTTAAGTGTGTGGGTTCCCTGAAATATATGATATTTGCCTGTTCTCTTACGTTCCAATTCGGGTACCCGCATACTCTAATTTGAACGGATCCTACGAGAGGTGCGGGCCTATTGTGTGGATCTCCAGTGGTATGGGACACTGAGACTGGAGAGTAAGTAAAATATCAGATAAATCAGGGGTAACTCAACTAGAAGGTAACTGAAAATTTGTAAAATAATTACAAGTTTTTCTATTGATATGTTTATATAGATATGTGTGATTGATCTATTATATTTTGAGGATTGGAATGAAAACAAGCTAATATGAAACCTTATCCTTTCAGATGGGAGATTCTAGCACACCCGAGTTGTCATCAGGGAGCTCAGAGATAGAAAGTCAAAGTTGGAGTGCAAACAGTATGGACTGGGACTATGAGTCTGACGAAACGGATCCAAAGATTATCTTTAGTGGATCCAAAGGTAGTACCAAGGTGACGAGAGTAGCAGAACGCAACAAGGAAAATACCATCAAAGATGCTGAGAGTGTTGTAAGAAATGTGTCAAGGACCGAGGACCCGGAAGACGCAACTGATGAAGAAGTGGAGTCCCCTGGAAGGATGTTTTATGGGGGTATTTGGTGGAATTCAAGTTGGATTAAAGACATGGATCTTTATGACGATAATGAAAACTGGAGATGCGGGGATGATAGTATAATGGAAGAAAATCCAGAAGAGGATCCTGATGAAGAAGAGGATCCCGAGGAAGAAGAGGATCCCGAGGAAGAAGACCCCGAAGAAGACCCAGAGGAAGAGGATCCAGAAGAAGATCCAGAAGAAGAAGTCAATAAAGGGGAAGCCTCAGTCAGGAATAGTATGGACAGAAGCTTTTCAGACTCTAACATCACTCCATGAAGTCAGGGGAATAGGACATAGCATTTTGGGAGGATCAATATTTTGGACTTCCATGGTTAGGACTTTTTGGGAAGGGTTTTGTATTTTTGTAATCAAATGAGCAGCAGGGACATATCTTAGTTGTGTACTTGTACTTTTGTATAAATATGAGCATTGTATGTAAATCTTGTAAACAAATCTTTTTGAAGTTATAATAGTAGTAGCATTTTGTATATGAAACTTTCGTGTCTCAAAGAATTTTGTTTTGTTAAATTTTCTAGGTAGGAATGGACCTAAACTTTCCTCCGCCAAATACAAATTCTGAAGAAAACGCCCCACCCCACAGTACAGTTGGGAGTGTCCATCCTCCGACCCATCAGGAGATTTCAATGGATCGATTCAATACTGATCGGAGAGCCCCAGACAGGATGCCGGATTGGTTAATGTAGCTAACCACTGTAAATAATCCAAGAAGGGCTCTAGAGCAATTTCAAAAACTGAACCCTCCGCCATACAAGGGAGGAGCAGACCCAATTCAAGCAGAAGAGTGGCTGCGTCAAATTTGTAAAATACTAGATGTGATGGAATGTACTGAAGATCAAAGAGTATCATTCACTTCTTTTATGTTCCAAGGCGAGGCGGAACATTGGTGGGAAATGGTTAAAACAGGAGCCAAATCCCTAGGAGAAGAAATTTCTTGGAAATTTTTGGTAAAAAAGTTCAATGAGAAGTATATACCCGGAGTAGTGAGGGATAAGCTTGCAATGGAATTCCAAGAATTAAAGCAAAATCTATTGACGGTGAATCAATATGAAATCAAATTCACCCAACTATCAAGGTATGCTGGTAAGTTGGTGTCTGAAGAGGAAGACCGGACAAAAAGATTTGTACGAGGTTTGAGGCCGGAAATCAGGAGCCAACTAATTCCATTTCAACTTCAGATTTACAGTCAGGCGGTGGAGAAGGCTTTAGAAGTTGAAAGGGACCTGCAAGAAAACCAGGATATAAGGATCAGAGAGTTTCCATCTGCCAAACGCTTCCGATATTTCAGCACACCAAGAAGTGGATCCGCCAACGTCAGGTTCGGAAGAGGAACTGGGCCTTCGTCAGCATCAACTCCAAGAATGATGGCAGACTCGTGGCCCCGGAATGCAGGATCTTTTCAAAGCTCGTCACATGCATCTTATCCGCGTCAAAATTTCGCGGGAGGAACGTGGTGTCCTAGATGCAACAGTAATCACACAGGAAGCTGCCAGGTAAACAAACAGTGTTTGCATGCGGCCAGATGGGCCACATGAGGAGGGATTGTCCGACACTGCGAGGACCTACAAGTGCTATTAGAGGAACAGGCAGACGGACCGCAGGCATCGCTCCGACAAATGGATCATCAGTAGCTTTTCGGCGGTCTGGCAACACTTTTCGACCAACCGTGACGCAGGCTTCAGTACAACAGCCCAGGGTTCAAGGAAGGATGAATGCTTTAACCCAACAAGAAGCCCGGGCGTCTAACTCAATGGTGGAAGGTACTATTTATCTATCTGGAGTAATCGCTCGAGCATTATTTGATTCTGGTGCCACACATTCGTTTATTTCCTCATCTTTTGCCTCAAAAATTAATAAGATACCCGAACCCTTGAGCTTTCAACTGGCGGTATCCACACCAGTAGGCACAACTCTGATTACTGATGTATATTATAAGGGGTGTGAAATTATCATAGGAGAAAGGAACACACAGGCAGACTTAATCAAACTAGGAGAGATGGAATATGATATCATCCTAGGAATGGATTGGTTATCAACACATCATGCACATGTAGACTGCCATCAAAAGAAAATAATCTTCAAAATACCAGGGACCCCAGGATATGTGTTCGAAGGGACAAGGAATAAAGTTAGCATTCCTGTGATCTCAGCCTTAAAAGCCACCAAACTATTACGACATGGATGTCAAGGATTTTTGGCAACAGTATTAGCCAAGGAGAAAGAGGAAGTGAGAATAGAAGACATAACTGTTGTAAGAGAATATCCGGATGTGTTTCCTGAAGAATTGCCAGGCTTACCTCCGGACAGGGAAGTAGAATTCTCTATTGATCTGTTACCTGGAACAGGACCTATATCAAAAGCTCCCTATAGGATGGCACCAGCAGAAATGAAAGAATTAAAGGAACAATTAGAAGAATTATTAGGCTTGGGATTTATTCGGCCAAGTGTATCACCCTGGGGTGCTCCTGTATTATTTGTAAAGAAGAAGGATGGAAGTATGAGACTGTGCATAGATTACAGGGAGTTGAATAAAGTCACTATCAAGAATAGATACCCACTTCCGAGGATAGATGATCTTTTTGACCAGCTTCAGGGTGCAAGTGTATTTTCCAAAATGGATTTAAGATCTGGATATCATCAATTGAAAATCAAATCAGAGGATGTCCCTAAAACAGCCTTTAGAACCAGATATGGACATTATGAATTTCTGGTAATGCCATTTGGACTGACCAATGCTCCAGCCGCATTTATGGATCTAATGAATAGAATCTTTCAGCCATATTTGGATAAATTTGTGGTGGTATTCATTGATGACATTCTAGTCTACTCAAGAAACTCGGAAGAACACGAAGAGCATTTGAGAATAGTTTTGCAGTTATTGAGGGAAAGGCAGCTTTATGCAAAATTCAAAAAGTGTGAGTTCTGGCTAGAAAAAGTTGGATTCCTTGGTCATATCATTACTAAAGAAGGAATATCTGTGGATCCAGCAAAGATAGAAGCAATTGAGAATTGGCCCAGACCTACCAATGTCTCTGAAGTACGGAGTTTCTTAGGACTGGCTGGGTATTATCGAAGGTTCGTGGAGGGATTTTCTAGGATTGCGGCACCATTGTCACAATTGACCAAGAAAAAGCTCAAATTTCATTGGGGGGAAAGTCAGGAGGATAGTTTTCAAGAATTGAAGAATAAGTTAACTTCGGCCCCAATCCTAGCCATGCCCTCAGGGACTGAAGGATATGTTATTTACAGTGATGCATCAAAGTCGGGGCTGGGTTGTGTATTAATGCAGCATGGAAGAGTAATTGCTTATGCCTCCAGGCAACTTAAAAACCATGAGAAGAACTATCCCACCCATGATTTGGAACTGGCTGCAGTTATATTTGCTTTAAAAATTTGGCGCCATTATTTATATGGTGTGTCTTGTGATATTTATACAGACCATAAAAGCCTGAAGTATATATTTACTCAAAAAGAATTGAATATGCGTCAAAGAAGATGGTTGGAACTGATGAAAGATTATGATTTGAATATTCACTATCACCCTGGGAAAGCCAATGTGGTAGCAGATGCGCTTAGCCGCAAATCAGAGGGATCTTTAGCTACACTATTAACTCAACAAGCCAATTTAGTAAAGGAGATTGAAAAGCTGCAGATTGAGGTTCAACCGAAGGAGATCCTAATTAGAGATAGTCAAATGAACCAAGTTACATTGGAAATTGACCTTTATGATAAGATCCATCAGGCACAACAAAATGATGAGCAGTCAGTTAAGAACTTTGAGAAAGTGTTAAAGGGTGAAACACAAGATTTCATCATTGATAAAGGGCTTCTGAAAAAAGGAAACCGGGTATGTGTACCTTCCAACTTCGAACTCAAGGAACAAATTATGAGGGAAGCCCATTGCACTCCTTACACAGCTCATCCTGGGGCAACTAAAATGTATCAAGATCTGCGAACAAATTTTTGGTGGGAAGGGATGAAGGATGACATAGCAAGGTTCGTGCAGAAATGCCTAATATGTCAACAAGTTAAAGCAGAACATAAGAAGCCCCCGGGACTGCTAATGCCACTCCAAGTTCCGGAATGGAAATGGAATCATATTACTATGGATTTTGTGTCGGGACTTCCCAAGTCACCTCGTGGACATGATGCTATCTGGGTGATAGTTGACCGACTCACTAAGTCCGCACATTTCCTACCCATTCGGTTGGATTACTCAATGGACAAGTTGGCACAAATTTATCTTCAAGAGATAATTAGAATTCATGGAGTGCCTGAAACCATTGTGTCAGACCGAGACCCTCGGTTCCAGTCCAGATTCTGGATCAGTTTAGCTAAAGCTCTGGGAACCAAGCTTCACCTCAGTACAGCAGCGCACCCGCAAACTGATGGGCAGTCTGAAAGGACTATTCAAATCTTAGAAGATATGCTGAGAGCTTGTACATTAGATTTTGGGGGCAATTGGGAGAAGCATCTATCATTAGTGGAGTTCGCATATAACAACAGCTACCAGTCCACTA
This sequence comes from Agave tequilana, assembly GCA_038442645.1. NCBI lineage: Eukaryota > Viridiplantae > Streptophyta > Magnoliopsida > Asparagales > Asparagaceae > Agave > Agave tequilana. Next base: position 26,753 of record JAVJIF010009413.1, read on the forward strand.
TAGGGATGCCACCTTTCGAAGCCTTGTATGGAAGGAAGTGTCGATCACCCATTTGTTGGGAAGAAGTGGGAGATCGAAGGTTACTGGGTCCAGACCTGGTCCAAGAAACTACAGAAAAGATACAGACAATAAGGAAAAGGATGAGTGCAGCTCAAAGCAGACAGAAAGCATATGCAGATCAACGTCGGAGACCCCTGGAATTTACAGAGGGAGATAAGGTTTTCCTGAAGATATCTCCGATGAAGGGAGTAGTGCGCATTGGCAAGAGAAGCAAATTGGGACCTCGGTATGTTGGACCTTTTGAAATTTTGGAAAGAATTGGACCATTGGCCTATCGGTTAGCCTTACCCCCTGAGATGGAAAAAGTGCATAATGTGTTCCATGTATCACAGCTAAGGAAATACATACCCGATCCCAATCATGTCCTTAAATATTCGCCACTACAAATTCAAGAAGATCTGTCATATGCAGTGGAGCCGGTGCAAATTCTTGACCGTAAAGAGAAACAATTGAGAAACAAGGTGATTCCCTTAGTGAAAGTTTTGTGGAGAAGTCAAAAGCTGGAAGCAATTACATGGGAACCGGAGGAAGAAATGCAAAGATCTCATCCACAACTATTTCAAGGTACGTTAAGTTTCGGGACGAAACTCTTTTAAGGAGGGTAGTATTGTAACACCCGACTTAAATAAATCCGGATTATTGCCTAAATGAATTTATTTAACAATGTGACAATCATGTGTTAAGCTTAATCCAAAATTTAGAAAATATTAGAATTATTTGTATATAATTATGTACACTTAAGTATCCTCAATTTCACATTTTTAGTACTATGTATTTGGTACATATGTAATAAGGGTATAATACAATACTTAAGAATACAATACCTAAATACATTATATATTTTTTTTTAATTAATTTGAGTGAGTGGTGTGTTGGCAAAATTTTGAGCAAAAGAGGAATGAAGTGGAGGCTATCTAAGAGGTATTGGAAGTTGTAGCAGGAGGTGTAAATTTTTGTTGGCAAAATAGGAAATTATTAAAACCTAATGTGGAAATAAATCCTTTCTAAAATTAACCTAACTCTCTCTCCCCCAAATGAGCTTCTTCTTCTCCTGGCCGTGAACGAGCGAAGACCCCACATCCACATCTCTCTCTCCTTGAAACTAGGATCTCTCTCTCTCTCTCTCTCTCTCTCTCTCTCTCACTCCCTTCTCGACGCCAGCAAAGGGGGGGCGGCCTCGCAGGCGACGCGGGAGGCGCGCGGCGGCCAGGGAGGCCTCGCGGGCGGCGCCTGGAGGGCGCGCGGCGGCCAGGGCTGCCTCGCGGGCGGCGCTGGAGGGCGCACGACGACGCTCAGCGGCGCGCGGCGGCGCTGGAAGCGCGGGCGGCGCCGGGGAAGAGGAGAAGGGGGTTTCGAGGTGGGTTTTGGAAAATTTGTGGACTGGATTCAGATTGTTGAACAAGAATTGAGAGGATCAGAGCCTAAACTGAGGTAAAACCCTAGAAATTTCTTAGATATAGTTATATTTTTATCATTTTTTTTAAATTAGGATTTTATTGATTTTAGGGTTTGATTCGGCGGGTGATACCAACGGAGTTCTTCGTGTAGACGATCGTCAAACAAAGTGAGTAAATTAACTTCTATCTAATTAGAATTTAATCAAGACAAGAATTTGGATGAGTCATGGTTGTGATATTTTAAGTTCTTGCTATTGGTTTGTATAATTGATAGCAAATCAACAAATTGACTTTATGTTCTAAAACTGCCAAATCTGTTAAAATATGTTAACTGAAAGTTTCAGTCCGGTTTGTTGTATTCTTTGAAATGAAGTATATCATGTTATATACCGTTAGAAAGGTGAAGAAGTCTAGTTTCTAATGGTCTTGACCGTGTCCCAATTGGATTCCTATGCAATGAGTTATCATCAATTTACGATTGAGGGTCGAGTCTAAGAATGCGAATTTTGGTAAAGTCCTAAACTTAAGTTGAACACAGATTAGTTTCTACAACAACAACTAGTTATTATAAATCATAATTTCAGTGGTGATTAATAAAAATAAGTATAACATAGCTAATCTCAATCTCCTCTTAGTCAAAAAGGTGTTAAGAATATGGATAGTAACTAAAAGTATTTGGTGAACTAGAAATTTTGTAAGGGTGGCCACGAACTCACTAATATTATACATAAACTCATTAATATTATACATCAGTAATTAACCTGAAATCTTGTTTTGGATTATGGAATCATGTGCTATTGATTAAATTATGATGGTGGTTAGTCATTAGTTTATAATCAAGAAGGAGATTATGTGGCCGTAGTTAAGTATGATTGATGGCCATGTACAAATGGTATGCTTAAAAACTTGCAACAATCAAGTAGACCTACTATGAGCCTTAATCCAAACCCTATGAACTTGATTCTGTGTGATATGATGGTATGTGTATAAATTTATTTATGATATTGATGTGCATATGTAGATATGTATTGTGCATATGTAGATATGTATTGAAATGTTGTTTATGCGGAGGAAGGGGCCGTGTGAGAACCGGTAGGAGGGGGAAGACGGTGAAATTTGTCTTATGCAAGATATGTATATATTATTGGAGGAAGGGGCCGTGTGAGAACCGGCAGAAGGGGGAAGACGGTGATAACTTTATTTTAGTATTTGTGTATATTTATATGTTATTGGAGGAAGGGGCCGAGCGCGAACCGGTAGGAGGGGGAAGACGGTGAAAATTATATTATGTGTATGAATATAATATATATATATATTAATTGGAGGAAGGGGCCGAGCGAGAACCGGCAGGAGGGGGAAGACGGTGGTAATTATATTCATTTCTATTATGTGTAAATTTTTCATGGTAGTTGAGACATCTAACTTAAAATGGGGATATGTATTAGCACAATGGAAACAATTTAGTAAACTTATGTATCAACTTAAATCCAATTGGCATATGGAAATTAGATTAGTATATTTAAATGGTTTACTCACTGAGCTTTCAAGCTCATGTCTATTCATGTTGTAAATTTCAGGTTTGAACAAGGGTAAGAAGCCAATGTAGGTTCTAAATCATATGGATATGGAGTGATCGACCCTCTTATATTATGCTTGTGTTTAATATTTGCTACATATTGTGTTTACTTTTGAAATGGCTTATTGTATCTATATAATGGGAACTTGAGGTATGAAAAGTAAATTTTGGGTGTTGGGAATGTAAGTATAAGTCTATGTGTGACTTCTGAATGTAAACTTGATAAGTTACTTTGATATCATGTATGAAGAATTTGGAAAATGTTATGGTGAGTATGTTGTATTGTGGGAAAGAGCTTTGTAACTCTTTTGGTGTTTGATGGATAAATGTGAGATTATGTAAGGAAATTCTATTTTAATTATGTTGATAAGTAGGCAAAGTGTGCCGAAATGCTTTATTGGAAGTATTGTGTCCATTTGGACAATATATGTTGTGGTGTATTTTGGCATGGTTCATATTTTAGGGGAGGTGCTGCCGAAATTTCGAAGAGATATTATTGAGTTAATTCAATACTATAAGAAATTACTGGGACCGTTTCAAGTATAAGTACATTTCTTTTCTTGTCCATCTCTCTCTCTCTCTCTCTATATATATCTCTCTCCTCTCTCTCTCACACAAAAGTTCACGAACCCTTTTAAAAATTAAATCTTCTCTTAACTCAATCTCGAACTTTATCATCGAGTCAAATCTTACTTTTACGGTGTATTTCTGCAGCATTAGTTATATTGAACTCATGTATAATGTAGTGCAATATTATTATATGATGACAATTTTTTTCCCATCAGAAAGAGCTAGTCAATTTTGTCTAGGAAAATTTGATGGAAAAGAATAAAGAAAAAATATTCTGAGTCGCATTCAGTACTGACCAAAAAAAGATGGGCCCCTCCTAGATTAGTTCTGTGAGTGGGTTTGGCCCACAAAAGAAGTTTCCAAGTCCACCATGTGAAAGCCCTGCTCAGCGGAACCGGGGCTCAGGTCTCCTTGTTAATTTTAATTTGAAAAAAATCCAAATAGAAAACTTTGTTTCCTATTAAATATTAGGGCCTTTCTCACGTGTACTCTCCAAATCTTTCATAATTTCAAAAAAACTCTTCAAATCCTCACAATATCAGAATTACTCTCCAAGTTCTTTCAAATTTTCCCACAGATTAAAATTACTCCAAAAATCGCAACCAGTTATTATAAAATGAACAATTTTGCTAACATATAAATTGATCGAGCACTAAATTTGTTCAAGTCACATGATTTACTAGGTGGAGATCATTATGAAATGTGTCAATGTCAATCACAGGAAATGAGGAGATTAACTTTTAGAATCGCCATAAGAAGAAATTATGGAGACTTAGCTGCACAATGCGAGTTGTGTGATTAAAGGACCAATAAATCTTTTGACCTAGCTTCAGTCATGGCAGGGGTTGAGGGGTGGGGATCTAATGATACTAATGATAGGCAAAGGGGACAGGTGAAGCTGGTGACATCTTGAGCCAAATGCATAGAAAAGGAGTTCAACAACCATGTCATCAAAGCTTTCTAACAAGAAAAAGGAACATATGACGATGATCTGTTATCTTTTTTTTTGGTTCACCATGGATGCAGTCACACAGCACACTGCAAGAGACACAACATTAAGATATTTGGCAAAATTTTCTAATTGTTAAATCACATTTGTTTTTGTCACACGACGAGATGTTTTGATAGAATATGTGTCTCACATCTCCTCAAATATAAAAGTCAGATATTTCTCTGCGTTCAGTACGGTGTTTTTGTTCCTCTCTCTTAATTTCAACCTTAATGATGCAAGAGAGACTATATGTTCCAAAATATTTGATTTAGCATGCTTCAATTCTTCCAAAAATGTCATTGAGTGGGAGTGACTTTTGATTCTTGAGGAGAAAGGGAAAAGTTTTTATTTATTTATTTATTTATTTATTGTCATTAGTTCCCCTCTTGACAAATTAAATTAATCATGCCCTTTCTTATGCACAATGATGCTCCTGATTATGTTGGGAAGGAGAGCATGAGAAGATATTGATCAAAAGGGGGACAAGGCAACAAGAAAAACACAAATGATAGGAACAACTATGTTTGATTTATTTATTAGTGATGATGATGATGATACTCGAAAGTTCAAAACCCTAGAGTCATTCAATTTTTAAGGGTCCTAGACTCCTACATGAGGTGCAAAAGGGATGAACTTATGTCTCCCAAACTAGTAGAATAAAATTATGTAAAGAGAATAGAGTAAAGTTAAGCTTGAATAATCTCTCAACGTGTCTATGGGCCTTATAATAATAATAATAATAATAATAATAATAATAATAATAATAATAATAAATTAAATTAAATTAAATTAAAATTTTTTAAAAATGATGTAGCAGAAGGGCATGAGTGGATCTAAAATGGTGATCAACAACAAAAGTATTTTGTAACACATTGATTCAAATAATCAAAGACAATTAAGCAAGATGGTACAATAAAAATAAAAGGATGGATAGAAAAACTTATTAGAAATCAGTGGCTTTCATATTTAATACCTACTATAGATTGAATCAACGACTTATGTCTTATCAAAGCAATACAATTTCAAGCTCTCAGCTAAGAAGGTTACTTAGAGAAATTCTTTCCTACACGCTTTCAACCTGTACATTTCTCCACATAAAACTAATACCAACGACCTCCCAAATTATATTTATTTTTTCTGAATAGTGAGGACCAACGTGTATAACTCTTGTACGTAGCCCCCGATTACATATTAGTAAAAAGCGAGATTATAAGTGGAATATATTTCTAAACAACATTGATTAAGAGGGTAGGACTATATTGGTGTAATTTTAATTTTTGTTTAACTCTTTCATATTATTATTGTGGAGATCTAATTCGTATTCATGCATTTTCATTTTATTTATAATATTTAAAAATATTTGGAACAGTAGCTGGCCATTCTTAGGTATGAACTCATTTACGCTAATTTGTGTGCTTTCAAAGTCCAAAAAATAATTTATATACCCCACTCAAATTTCTGACAACAGATCGACATCCCAAGCGATGGCAAATCAGAACCCAGATGATGAATCCCAGAGCACATAGAAGGCCCGAATTGGGCTGAGCCCGGCCCAGGTCCGAATCAGCTTGGATTTGGTTTAAAAAACGGATTGGGCCAAGCATTTATAGTTTAAGATTTTGCTTGAGCCTTTTAACATTAATTTTGAGAACTTGTAAAAGAAATATATATATTTATATTATCATTTTACCTTATATGTTAATTACATTATTAACACAATATTAAAATAAATTGAATCCCCTGTTGTCGTGTAATTGGAGAACTATACTCTTATCTTTATATAACAACGAAAGTAAGGATAGTTGTGGTTAAATAGTTAATAAGCTTTACTTATTAATATAATTAGTAATTTATTGGGAAGATGAATATTGAATCTTAACTTAATGATTTGAAATCGTACATAGCCATTAAAAAAAAATTCATATTCTGTAAAGATGTCTCGGCCAATCACTCCTCGGCTCGGGGTCGACAGCGGTCCAACAGCCACATTTGAGCCCATTTTGCAGAGCCAGTACCCGCTAAGATCTCCCCCGAACGCCCAGCAACAGGACTGAAATGAACTGATAGATTGATAGTGAAACTTTCTGTCACCTTTTAGTTAGCAAGTATCCAGAAATCCCAGTTGAAAAATAACACACATCTGTTCATTTACAAGCTTCTTCGCTTGTGCATTTCTACCTCGAACTTAATCTGATGTGCTCTGATATAAAGCGTCGGAGGATTTTAGGTCTGGAAACCACTCCAACCTCTTGCATCTACTTGTCTTTTCAATGCAAAACGTAGTAACTGCAAGCTGAGAGGAACCTTCGCTGAAACGACGCTACGTAAGACGTAAGAAATACGAGAGCCTAGAGAGGATCCACCAACTTGCAGAGTTTAACAGAGATACCTGACAACCTCCTGTTTTGAGTAATACAATTTGATATTTAAAGACAAAAAAACAGACAATATGGCAAGCTCCAGATCCAATAATTTGATAAGCAGATCTGAGCTCAAACAATTGGCACCCTCTGCGCGCGCGCGCGAATACACAGAAGGAATCTGTAATACTCATCTAAAACTTGTACAGCTACAGATTTCTTTTAATGTAATGCGAGTATCACATAAAACAATAAGACAGGCCGCAGCCAATGGTATTAAGACTAATAGCTCATTATGATCTCCTCACACTTGAACACCGTGGCCCCATAAAATGTATAATATATGAAAACTGATGACAATCTCCACAATTTTAGGCGCAAATGAGATAGTAAGTTTCCTAGCCAATCAAGCTTTCAACTAAACATTATAAAACTAAATAATAAAATCTTTGATCACTTTGACTACAACAGTGGCTCGTCCTATGGCACCACATGCTAATGTGCTATCCTTCCCTTTAAACTACCTAAAGTTGAGAATTCATCAGCAACAAAGTCAATGCAATTGACTTTGGGGTCTTAAAAACAGAAATAATGAGGTTGAGTCCTACATTGCAAGTGCCAGGTCTCTATTCAAAGATGACAATAAAATTACCGCAAACGTGGAGTAACTAACCATGAATGTAATGCTACATTAGCACATGGGATGCCACTAAGATGCATGCACGATGATGTGGCTTACCATCAGGATGTCTCTAAGATACATGAACAATGGTGAGATTTCCTACTGATGCTGTTTTCAGATTATTCTCCAGTCCAAACAATGCTATTGCCAAGAAAATTTTATAAACGAAACAAAGTTGTATGCATCCAGTTTACTATTGGAGGAACCGAATCTATACTGAATTCAGATCCAAACACAAAAATACCTTACACGAGTCCGATTTGATCAGCATAAGCCTGACCTACTTCAAAACCTAATCAGCAATTCGCAGTATACAGTAGTAAAAGAGAATAAACTTGACCCACAAATACGGTATCTGATAGATTTTAGTGCTAGAGTTGGATGCACTAAAGTTAGCAAACTCTTATATGTTAAATACATATATATGCTCAATAATGTTATAGTAAAGTGAAATATTTCTAGCAAGACAAATAGGATGAAGGACTGCAATCAAAACATAGTTTGTAAATACCTTTTGTCGAGTTCCTTGCAGCCAACATAAAATAAAATGAAAAAATGCTCCACCCAGGAAAGGACCGATCTGCCTTGGCTTGCTGAAATGAGAGCCCCAGGGTAGCCCCCCATAAATTCTAATGAAGAAGACAAAAAGAACCCAACTGCACAAAGCCTTCGATATCAATGGCCTCAACTGTCACTATCCTTTCTCCTTCACTACGGATAACTGTCATCAAGATCATGACGTGTATACATCCTCTCTCTGTAAAATGATGTTCATAGAACAAAAAAAGAAATGTTTTAGTGCTTTGGATCAGAACAATGACATCCAACCAGTCAATAACAAGCCTTTCAACTATCTTGGGTGCAGATCATGAAAGCAGTATTGTGAAACATCAAAGAAGTAGTTAATTAGATACTAAACAGTGTAAAGAACCCACAAATTATACCATGCAAGAAATAAGTCTTACCTACAAAGACTATGAGATGATCCCATGATGCTCGCAGCATTACATGGACTGCAAGGAAGCAGGGAGCTAGCACCAAGTGGTCATGCCACTCTCATCACATTCAGCTCATAAGTGAGATCAACAAAGTATCGTGAAATGAAACAATCAAAATAGTATCCCTGGTCTAAGAAGGCAATAACAAACTACAAGAATGACCGAAAACATTTCCAAGACATTTCCCATCAAAATGAGGGCTATGCATGAAAACTCATAACATTTGAAGGCCCCCCACATGTTACTGAGGAAATATTTGAAATAGAGAAGCCTCCTATAATAAGGCAATTGTTAGTAGCAAAATATACTATATTGTCAATGCAAATTAAAATCATCCAACTATGGAGCAAGCCTCCACATTTCTTCTGTTCTGAGACTGACAGTCAAGAGAGAAGAATAGAAAGTTGGATCCAGGAAACTGACCTTCTTGCAGGCACAAGCTACAAGGCAAAAGAACCAAACTCTCAAAAGAACAAAAAGCAAAGTAAAACAGTCAAATACACGTATTCACAATGGAAGTACAGAGAAAAAAGGAAATGCGTACAAGAAATACATTCACTTCTCTAATCACAGATATATTTGTTCTATTTTATCGTGTGACAAATAACTTTACATTCTAAGCCTAAAAAGGCTAAAAGAATACTGTAGACGTGGTGGATATTAAACCAGAACAATTTACTTTTTCCTCCCTCTTGATACATATGTATTCTTCTTCAGCAAAACTCACATCATCTATATGAAAACACCTCGCTTGGATTCTTTCTTGGTTATTCTGCTCTTTGGTAATATACAAACAACCGTGATTTTACTATTTGCATGTTTATCCAACTTACTGAGCCATTTGGTACTGTTTGATAATTAGCTGTGCATATAGTAGCTCGTTCCATGTATCGGGCACACCAGGCAAGCACCAATGGCTGCAGTCTTGGAATCTCAAGGGGTCTCTTCTCTCCTCCTCTGTCAAATTTTGCTTTCGATATACGGAAGGGTGAGCATCCTTTCTGTAATCGGTCATTCTAGTGATGTTCAAGTAGGACACTGGGGTTTTCATTCCTTTGATCACTGACTCTAGAACACTCATCTTTGGAGGATAAGATGAAAGATATTTCTCATTCTTTATTGGCTCCGTCTCTTTGTCGCATGCCCCTCCAGAATTCCATTGCCCCCCACTAAACAAAGATAGAGAATCCAGTTCAATTCAATGTTGTTTGTGCAGGAATAACAGAGCTGAAGAATAAAAGACATTCATTTATGTAAACAATAATACATTTTCCGACTCCAACAAGTTTCAATGACTCAAAGATCTAATGCAAAATGCAAAATCTATACTTCTTTGTTTCCCCCCACTTTAAGGTGGAAAGTGAACTTCACAAACAATTTGCAAGTAACATTATATTCATTGCCATTTATCCTAGCTTAAAAAGAAGTAAATAACTAACACATGATTTGTACCTAAAACTGCTTGTTCTCGATTATCTTTTAAAACAATCCAACCAACAATGAGTTCAAAAATAACTAAGGTAGCATTGTCCATGAGTGTCATTTTCCATCAGTACTATCAGAAAAAGAAGGAACTGCATTAACTACCTGAAATGTGAAGCAGAATAGCCCCTGAAGAAGACTAAGCTTTTCTTTGGATTCACATTGGCGTCTACCCATTTGGCCCACGTATTGAGAGCCTTATGGAACGCCTCCACAACATTGAGTTCACTGTACACTCTATTGCCCTCTTGATAGTAGTCTTTCCTGAATCAAAATTCCCAATGTCACACTCAATTCCTATATAAAAAATAATGCTAAGGTTATGCAGTTAATAAGTACTACAGTTTTCATTTACCCTTTGAGGTCTTCTCATGAGTCCACCAATGGCCAGTGTTGAAGATGATGACATGGGCATCCTTATACTTAGAAGATGACCTCTCAATTATATCAAGACGTAAGGTTTCCTTTGTCCCATTGCCATTGGGCATCTCCCACTCTTGAACAAGAAAAGGGGAGCGAAAGAACTCCACAGTGGCACCGTAATCCTAACAATCCAATAGAGAAAAGGAACAGATTAGGATAACAATTACCAACAACTCAAACAATAAGAGATAAACGTTAAATTATAAACCAAGTCTCTACCTTAAACAAGAAAGAATAGGAGCCTTCTGTTCTGAATTCATGCCTACCAGAAGCCTCAAAAACCTTCTTTTTATCCTTCACTGAATTCTTCAAGACACAAACCAGAGACTCCCACATGTTCCTATTGAGCGAGTCGCCAACAAAAACAAGGCGCTTCCCCCTAAGTCTCTCCAACATATCTGTTGCATTCAATCTGCAGACCAAATTCAAGCAAGTTGGTACTTGAACAAATCAAATTAATCTCTGCCCCACTTCAATATTAAACAAACTTAAAGCATATAAAGCATATAGTAGTTGAAGAATGAATAGAAACATGGATAAAACGATAGAATTCTCTCCAAATTCAGGCAAAGGGGTATATAACAAATGAAGCAAATCATGTAGAATGAGAAAAGTTCCTCTCACAATCCCAAAAAGTAAATAGGCACATAAAAATCAATATAACAAAAAATAAACTCTACATAAATCCTAAAAGCGCATTCTGAAATCACTTTAAGCAAATGTATCCACTAAATAGAGCATAAGATGAGTAGAACAGCAGAGACTTTGATCACTCTAAATCTTAATAAACCAAATAAGCAATGACAGAGTGTTCTCACCTTGGGATGTTACAACTAGTCGGCTGCCACCGGAGCTTCTGATAACTCCGATCGGGCCTCCCATTGTGATAACAATCAAAAGGCTCATCAATATGAGAGCAAGATCCCTCAGGGTACAGTGGGTAAGAGTCATCCTTCACCCAATGCCCATGAAATATGTCACAACCAATCATATCCTCAATCCACTTCTCCCTCTTCTTCCCTTTTCCATCCGAAACCGCTTTTGCTGTAGCTGCGGCAGTGCCGAGCCATTCCTTTTGTCCAGTGAGCTTGTCGAGTTTGAAACCCTAGTCCCCTCCCCAATCACCTTCTGCCCATTCTGTGTAGAATTAGCCTTTGATTCTTTCTGGGTACTAGCTGAAACTCCCTTTGATTTCGAAGAGGCCCCATTGGCAGCAGTCTGGTTCTTGCTCCCCAAACCTGCTCCTTTCTTAATCTCAGCTCCTTTCTCCCCTGTTTCTCCTTTGAACCTACACTTCCTTTAGACCCTACTGAACTCACAGTCTGGTTCTTGACCTCCAAGGCTCCATCTTTCTTCATCCCGATTGTGTTCTTATCAGACCCAGTCCCATTCTTGACTTGATTCCCGTCCAAAACTCCATTCTTCCCAGACTCGGCCTCTTTCTCCTTAGACCCAACTCGAACATGAGTCTGATTGTCCTCAGTGCGCCATTCTGCACCGACCCAGTTCCAAGATCGCACCTTTAGAAGACCCGCCTCCGCCGTCGACCTGATTGGCCGCTGAGGATGATGAATTGGGGAAGAAGTGGGAGATGAGAGAGGAGACCTGGGATCGGTACGGGGCGAAGGAGGCCTTGAGAGAGGAGGCAGAGGAGGAGGAGGAGAAGAGGTTGTAGAACCAAGGGGAGGACGCGTTGCTCGATGGGTTGAAGGCGAGGAACGCAGTGCAGGCGACGAAGGCGAAAACGAAGCCGTAGGCGAAGAGCTTGGTCCTTCTGGTCCTCGACGCTGAGATGAGGGCCTTGAGATCGGAGGGAACAGGGCTCGTGTTCTTCATTGAATCCACCATTGCGTGGGGGGGAGCGGGAGAGGGGAGAGAGAGAGAGAGAGAGAGAGAGAGAGTAGACTCTGAGGGAGTGGCGGGGAGTGTGAGAGAGAGAGAGAGAGAGAGACAGAGAGAGTGCGTGTATATCCAGGGCTCACTGAAGAAGGAGCTGTTACAGCGAATATTAGAAGTGCGCATGGAGTTGGCGATATTATCAGAATTACCACTGGGTTTATTTAGAAATAGGAAAATAAAATAAAATGGAATCTTAACCAATCATTATATGAAAGGATTAGATTGAAGTTGAACAAAAGTAGAAAAGATATAAAAACTCGTCAGAAAAGTGAAAAGGAATAAAAGGGATCCGAAAATAAAAGAAATAGACAAAAAGATTAAAATAAATAGAAATATTTTATGAAAACTCTTATTTCCTACTAGAAATTTACAAAAGTTAATTAGAGAGAGTATTATGTTTTATTTAGCATCAAATTGTAAATGTATGTGCCAAACTATTGTATCAATTTTGTCTTTTGAAGAAATCCGTAGCATACTAGCATGGTTATTTGATTTTATTAAATCATAAATCCATTATTATTTGATTTTATTTGATCTTGTTAAATTACACTCTTAGCATCGCTTGGAAATCCTAACAAATCCTAGCCATCCTGTCTAAAATTTTAACTGATTTGAAGATAGAAGTCATTGAATGTATTTCACATTTTGATATAATTCATGCAAAAACATCATTTTCTCCACTTACGAAATGCTATGTAACTTTTATTATTACTAAGATGTCTTTAAAGCATGCAATATGATTCCTCATTTTGATCAAAACAAAATAGCTCTCGTTATTTCTGTATCTCAGAGATAAAGACTTCTTCATGAAATTTCAATGTTCAATGTTCTTTTGATAAACTTAGACTTAATTTACATTTTGACACCTGGTAATGAATTTTAACGTTCTTATGATAAATTTAGACTTAATTTACATTTGACACCTGGTATGAGATAAGAATCTGATATTGTATAAATAATTAAAACACATTCACACCTAAGTTAAAAAATTTACCAAAATCAGTAGAGAGCTTTCGATCTTAATTGAAAGGGCTTAAAACTTTAAATACAAATTTCTAACATGGCTAAAAAAAATGTGTCATTTTATTCTTTTTCCTTTTTCTTCTTTCCTCTTATTACGACAAAAAGTTTTATTTCAAAATTGAAAAATATCCCAAATATGACACAAGTAGTCAGTAGTTTGAGGGCAAACCCACGTTCTGCGGTTAGTATAAGCCCTCCACTCTGCAGTGGGCCCCACCACTTTACACCCAAATAAGAAACGGGGCCGTTTGTTCCCGTAAAACTCCGTAATTCGTAAATGACTTACTACCCAGTTACAACTACGGCGTTTGTTTGGACCGTAATTCGTAAAAGACTTACGTAACTCAACTAACACTCACTTGCAACCCAGTTACCACTCACTTACAGCCCCAGTTACAGTTAATTTTGTGGTCATACAATTTGTATTATTTTTTTATATTAATATTAAAAAATTTTAATATTTAACTTTTTTATATTTATTTGCAGTATTAAAACTTTTAAAATCACCAAAATTAATTTGTGTCAACTTTTTCACTTACGCTTATACATTCCGACAACCAAACACCGTAAAGTATAATACACTTTCTCACTTTACAATTTTATATTTCCAACCAAATACCAATAATTTACATACATGTAACTCATTTACAATTGTAAAAGACTTTACTAATTACAACTACGAATTACGGCTGACAACCAAACAGTCCCCATGAGGAGATCGCAAAGAAAAAGGGTGCGCCTTCTCTCATGTCATCTTTGCCGGTCCTCGGTGCCGTTACCCGAGGCGCCTCTCTCCGCGTGGGTCCCACCTCCTCAAATTCCCCTATTAAAATAGCATGAAAAATTTCCAACCGCTCGATCTACACCGAAAGTGCATCGCACGGTTCAAAAATCCTACGCGTTCAGGGAAATTCTACGTCGGCGATGATAATTGATATTAAAAGAAAAAAAGGTGGGGATGAGAATGGGAAAGGGTTGGTACGAAATCGCGGAATTAATACGGCCGCTGTTGGTAGACGGAGAGGCTGACACCTGGCTCGGGTTCGATGGACTTGCTTGGGCCCGCTAGAGTCGCGGCCGTGTGGTCTCACCACGTTTAAGTGATTGATTACAATATGATAGATAGGAAGAACAAAAAATTCGGTCATCAAGCGGGATCTCATCAGATAGCAACACACACGAGGTTACTGTGCCTCAGCTGTCAGCTAAGAGAGTTTCTCACCCGGTATGACGTGGCTTCATATTCACCATAGAGAAGTCAAAATTTAGATGAAAAGGAGATTCTCAACCACTTTTCGTATGCTTGTGACTAAAATACCCTCAGTTTCACTTTTAACCTGGCGACAACTGTTCCTCCACTAAAAAATTATAGATCTGAAAATTTTGAGTTTTTTCAAACACAAAAATTACAGACTTGATTACTAAATTTTAGAAAAATAATTTATTTTAAAGAATGCAACCATGGTCGCATTATGTTCAATTTTTTTTTTTTTGAAAGATGTTTTATTCACAATAAAATGTATTACTGTAACTTGAAACAGTTTATTTTATTTTATCTTTTTGTTTTCTTCCTGCAATCAAAATTGCAGTTTCTAAAAAGAAAAATTTTGGATTTAATTTTTTTTTAATATCATTTTCACTTTTTAGATTTATTTTTGTTTTACATTGCGACCTTTGTTCGCAGTGTTGCAGCCTTTTTTTATTTTTCGATTAGAGTCGTAATATTTTTTTTTCGACCTACTAAGCTAAATAGGATACTGCGACCGTGATCGCAATCTTATAAAATAAGAGTCGCAGTCAATTGAAGCAGTGACAATAATCTCATAAGCTAATTATTAAGATAATTAGGAGATTGCGACTTCGATCGCAGTCTTATGTAACAACAGTCTTTTTGAGAATGTTTTGTTTGATAACAATGCGACCTGGGTCATAGTATTTTTTATTAAGTAATCTAAATAGGATACTACAACCAATGGTCGCATTCTTATGAAATAAGAGACATAGTCGTTGAAGCAGTGAACAAAGTCTCGAAATTTAAGTAATTAAGATGATTGAAGACTGCGACATTGGTCGCAGTCTTATGTAATAACAGTCTTTTTGAAAAGTTTTGTTTGATAACACTACGACCTTGGTCACAGTATTTTATAACTTATTTTTCATTTTTACGACCAGGTCACAGTCTTTTTATAATAAATTTTAATTGGACTGCGACTTTGGTCGCTGTCTTGTAAAACAAATGGTTTGAAAATGAATTTCATACTGCGACTATGGCCAGAGAATTCAATTTTGTC
The DNA here is from genome assembly GCA_038442645.1 of Agave tequilana. NCBI lineage: Eukaryota > Viridiplantae > Streptophyta > Magnoliopsida > Asparagales > Asparagaceae > Agave > Agave tequilana. The sequence goes on from JAVJIF010009413.1 coordinate 42,505, forward strand.
TGATGATTTATTATTATGAATGCGACCAAAGTCGTAGTCCTGATAAAAATGACAGCTTTTAAAATAATTTTTTCTTGCGATTTCAGTCGCATCTCTGACAGATTGGTTATATATTTATGTGTATTTTACTTGTCTTTCAGATTTTAAATCGAATGGCCAACATTTTCGATGATGAAAAATTTCACATAGGCCTTCCTTTGGAGGAAGAAGAGGAAGAGAATATTACGATGAAAATCTGAAGCTGACATTCCGAGCATGAACCTGTCAAAATACTGATGGAGATTTAGGTCTGCACTAAAAATTAATATATGATCTCACTTTTTTAGAATGACATTCTCTGTAAGTCAAAAATCTAGATCTGACAGCGTGAGGAAACACAGAGAGATAGACATATAAAAGGGAGAAAAATAATAATAAAAATATTAATACATCATCCGAAAAAAAGAAAAAATGATAGGGGCTTTTAGTAATTTCATTATTTTCAAAAGCGGGCATCATTTTAGATTGTCGAATTATGTGACTCATAATGTGCCACGTCACCGCATGCTGAGACGGACTCTCAGCTATCGGCTGATATATATATATATATATATATATATATATATAATATATATATATATATATATAGAGAGAGAGAGAGAGAGAGAGAGAGAGAGAAAGGGAAGATAATAAGAGAGAGATTGTACCTCAGCCGTCAGCTGAGAGAGACTCTCTCAGCTATCATTTCAATATGGTCACAAACTTACTGCAACATGGTCGCACTCTACAGTAACATGGTCGCAGTCCTAAAAAATCATATATTTTTTGTGTATTAGGACTGTGACTATGGTAGCAGTCCTTAGAAAAAGACTGCGACCTTGGTCAGACTGTGACCATGACCAGCAGTTCTCATAAAAAACTGCGACTTAATCACAATTCTAATATAAAACTGCGACCATGATACCAGCACCCAAAATTGTGGTTAAAATTCAGCCGCGTTGTGCTAGTTAAGAGAGTCTCTCTCAGCTGGCGGCTGAGGTACAGATTCCTCATATATATATATATATATATATATATTATATATATGATATATATATATTATATATATATATATATTATATATATATATATATATAGAGTTGTGTCCTTTCTAAAGAATTTGAGCCTGAATTCTTTCCACTCAAATACTAACATCCGATAATCGAATACAAGATCCACTGATTAAAGTTAATCTATATTATTTTAAGTATAGACCAAAATCTAGTATTCTGATACTTTTTGTCCATGCATCAAGTAGGAGAAAAACGGACAGCCTAAGTAGTGAGTTGGTTAGTTTAACAGTGTAGAACATTTGAAACCTAACAAAAATTGGTTTGTAGGCGTTTTAAATGTTTAGATCATAATGAAATGGCCAGATTGAGAATTTGTATGTCTAAAGACATAAATCTAACCAACTCACTACTTTCGGCCGTCCATTTTGCACCACTTGATGGATGGGAAAAAATAATTCAAAATATTTGATTTTTGGTTCATACATAGTTGAAACAATATAGATCAACTTCAATGGAGTGAATCTTGTATTCGAATGTCGGAGTGTTAATTTGAGTGAAAGGATTCAAGCTCAAATCTTTTGAAAGGACGCAAGTCTATGTGTGTGTGTGGGTAGAGTTACAATACACATAGGTATAACTAAGTTAAATTACACATACCCCTTTTCACTACAGAAAAAATATTTTTGTAATGGTCATAGATTTCATAGATTCTCAGTTAACATAAACATCCTTATTAATCAAAAAATTCCATAATCATCTATATTTCTTAAAAATTTGACAACATTTTCTTTGTATTTAATCACTTGCCCCAAATACACAGTATATCTATATGAGCCTACACGACTTATCTCAATCCAAATATAAATCAACTCAAGTTCCACCACACAGTCATAATAAGATTTCGGCTTGACATCGCCTACTTATCATCAAGTCTATAGAGTAGATAATCTCATTACTAATATCCATCGTAATATGTGCTCGAGAATATCCCTCTCGCATCCACAACATAACTCAGAATTACTATATCTCCAACTTACTCATACTCATTACAAACTACTTCCTCTTTTCAAAAATATATCTAATAAGAATAATACATGCTACATGTATATATCACAAGTATGGGTATGTACAAAAAATCTTTCAAATAATAATATGAAGCTATATCTGTACAAGTTTACTAGTAAAGAAACTTCTCAAAATTTTCAAAGCCTAAGTTGGGCCTCCATCTCGCCGCAACCTGAAACATGAAACTAGGAGGGAGTGAGCTCGACAGCTCAGTGAGAGAGAAAAGGGAGCTAAGGAATGATATACTTGTTAAAATAAAAGGAAACATGTTATTCTTTAAATGACAATGCGAATATGGATAACAAGAAGAATAATTATATCAAGGTAAACATCAACTCAACTATCTCTATGGTTGGTAAAATGACCTGATTCCTTCAATCAATGACTTTATCACTTAGATCTCTGCACTATAATTTACAAGGCTTATGAGTTATATCGAATACTCTACTTTAGTGACTTAGTTTATTACCAGATTCATTTCATGTGTACATAATCTATACACTATTACGATGGTGTATAATTTGTTATAAGTTAATCCAAATAATACATATATCACAAAACATGCTTATATGTTGTATATCATATCACCCTTCATATAATATTTTATTACCTCCTATAATAATGTAGAGTTTCACAGTTCTACCTAATGAACAAGCATACCACACTATTCATTTTAAATAAGCACATCTTACTTAATGACACACAGCCCGTCTCGTACCCTGTCTTCACACCTACCAGCTCTCGCTGGCACTTCCTTCGTTTAACAACACACAATGTGATACCCCTCTTCACACCTACCATCCCCGCTGGCCCCTTCCTTCAAAATATATATATAAAACAACAACACACAATGTGATACCCCGTTTTCACACCCACCACTCCCGCTGGTCCCTTCCTTCAATATATATATATATAAAATAACAACACCATCTTCCCCCTTCCTATGGCTCCCGCCAGCCCCTTCTTTCAAATATATAAAATATAGAAACACACAACATATACGTACAATTTCTATGTAAGCCAAATATTACAAACCATCATGTTTACATATTTTCGAGCTTATTTGTAACAACGAATTCAACTTGCCCGATCTTTTACTTCAATTCTCAAACTTGCACCACACATATACTGTTAATTTTATCCGGAATATGATCAACATCACAATTAACAAACGTACTCAACATGTACACACACGATACATGCACACAGGTAATACGTATAGAATCAATTATCAATCTTCCTCTGATTATACAACATACTACAATCATGTATATAATCATATATCAACAACTATATCAATCACTAACAGTAATGATCTATCAATCATCTCAAATTCATAAATTATAAGAAAATTCTTGAGGGAACGCTTACAACTCTTTATAGCCACATGAATTATTATACTAGATGTGTATTATCATTAATATATATGTAACACTATTTTCATATATCACTTGTGTAACGGTCCAGTACTTTCTTATAATGTAGAACTAATCCAATAATATTTCTTCTAATTTTCGGCAACACCTCCCCTAAAATATAGACCATGCCATATACACCACAACATATAATGTCCACAATGGACACAACACCTCCAATAATACATTCGGCACAATTTGCCTACTTATCAACATAATTAAAATTCACCCATCAAACACAAAGGAGTTACAACTTTCTTTCCCACAATACCTTATACTTACCACAACATTATCCAAGTCTTTCCATATATGAATCAAGGTTACTTGCCCAGTTTATATTCAAATAGCCACACACAGTGTTAACTTACATTCCCGCACCCAAAATTACTTTTCGTGCATCAGGTTCCCCACATATACATATAATCAGCAGTTACAAAAGTAAACAAAACATGAAGTAGATTTTAATCACAAGTTCTACATGAAAGTGGTCGATCACTCCATGTCCAAAGGATTGTAGAACTTACATTGGCTTCTTACCCTTGTCCAAACCTGAAATTTACAACATGAATAGACATGAGCTTGAAAGCTCAGTGAGTAACCATCTAAAATCTACTAATCTCATTCCATATGCCAATTGGATTTAATTTGATACAGAAGTTTACTAAGTTGGTTTCCACTGTGCTATTACATATCCCCATTTTAAGTTAGATGTCTCAACTACCATGAAAAGTTTAATAAAGCTTATTATTATTACACTTTAGCACATAATAAATGAAATGTAGTTATCACCGTCTTCCCCCTCCTGCCGGTTCTCGCTCGGCCCCTTCCTCCAAGTAATATATATATATATATTATATTCATACACATAATATGATTTTCACCGTCTTCCCCCTCCTACCGCGTTTCGCGCTCGGCCCCTTTCTCCAAATAACATATAATATACACAAATACAAAAAATTAAATTTTCACGTCTTCCCCCTCCTGCCGGTTCTCACACGGCCCCTTCCTCCAATAATATAACATATATATAACACAAAATGCAAATTTCACCGTCTTCCCCCTCCTGCCGGTTCTCACACGGCCCCTTCCTCCAATAATATAACATATATAACACATTCAACTTAACATACATTTCACATAACATCTCATATACTACGAAAGGAAGCAACTATACGTTTGTAGGAGTTAACGTTTATATAGATATATCCACCTCCTATGTACCCATTTATGCTTTTATAATGAAAGTGTACACACACACACCAAAGATGTACATGTCGTGTACATACCTAATATTGACAATAATTTGTAACGGTCCCAGACTTAATAATCTCAATTGACACAAATGTCTATACTGACCAACAGATCATCAGTTTAATCTCTAATATTCTTAAAAATTTTGGCAGCATCTCCTTTGAAAATATTGATATTTCCCAAATATACATTTCACATTACAATAATTTCGGCCAACACCAGCCTACTTATCTCAAATCCAAACATATAAACCAAGATCAATAATTTTCCATGCAGTCATAATAATTTTGGCTCACAACGGCCCGTATTATTCAAATAACAATTTTGGCTTGACCTCACCTACTTATATGGAGACAAAGAAAACATATACCTGAGAATACCCCTCTCGGCATGCAGAACATACTCAGGATTTCCATAACTCCAACATAATCATAGTCATAACAAACTACCATATCTTACATCAATATCTCTAACAAGAATAATACCTGCTACATGAACATGTCAACTAAAGTTACAGTTATGTACAACAACTCTTGCAAAGTAATAACACATCACTATCTGTAATAAGTTACTGCTAATGAAATTTCTTCACAAACCGCCCGAAGCCTAAATTCGACCTCCAACTCACTGTAACCTGAAAACATGAAACTGGGAGGGAGTGAGCTCAACAGCTCAGTGAGGAGAGAAAAAGGAGATTTAGAACAGGTATATTTGTCGAATTAGAAGGGGGACATGCTTTTCTTCAAATATCAAACGAGCATGGATAAAAAAAACAATGATATCACAATTAATAGTCCACTCGAACAATCTCTATGTTCTGCAAAAGACCTGACTCTTTTTGGCTAATGATTCTATAACTCAATCTTTGAACTGTGTTCTACGGAGTTTATGATATATCCAATTTTTTTTTTTAGTGCCTTAGCTGATTTCTAAATTCTCTTCATGCATATGTACTTCATGTACCATTCACAATGATGCTCTAATCACCATAAGTTAATTTCAATACTACATATGACACAAACATGCTTATGTGTATCATATCACATTTCAAGTACTATAAAAGAATAAACGCGTAAACATACTCACTTCATATAATATTTTATTATTTCCTACACAAGGCAGTCCCACATCAGGGACAAGCATACATCACTAGGCATTAGAATAGACGTATCTTTACATCATAATATACGGCCCATCTCATACCCCGCCTTTACCCATTCAAACTTTACATAATACACAAACATACAATTATGCGTATATGTGTGTATATATATATATGTCGTACATCGCATCACACTTCAAGTAATGCATGAATTAAATTGTACATTTTTACCCAATATATGATATTTCATTTCAATCGGCTAAATCTATATTCTGATGTTCTCATTATCATATTCGATAACACATTTAACATACCCTTAGTGTTACACACACAATATATATCTCACATATATCCATTCATTCTCAATCATTTGTAAGATGCAAAATATGTATATAGCACCGTCTTCGCACTCCGCCCGTGCAATACGGGTCCCTTCCTCCGGATATACGAATATAGCACCGTCTTCGCACTCCGCCCGTGCCATACGGGTCCCTTCCTCCTAATATACGAATATAGCACCGTCTTCGCACTCCGCCCGTGCCATACGGGTCCTTCCTCCTAATATATGTATATAGCACCGTCTTCGCACTCCGCCCGTGCCATACGGGTCCCTTCCTTCGTAACACAATATACATATATATATGTACAAGTACGCACATGGGTAATAACCCACTCGTCACAATATGATAAATCAGCCAATTACTATAGATTACTGCTCAGCTTATAAATTTCCCTTCAAAGAATGTTTGTGGTTCTCAGCATGAGAGTATATATATATATACAAGCATAGTTCAACATTGTAGTAATCTACTCGACTTATTTACATGGGTCGAGTTTACATTCACATTATCAATACTCAAACTTTTTAATCATATGATGTATATTTATTTATATAACTTAAATATCACAGATGATCACGTTCATATCAATCTTCGGTGTACCCACGTACCCTAACGTCCGACCCTCAATATTTATACCCATCCTCCAATCACACATAACAATTGCTAACCTCCCCGCCACTCATTATTTAATCACATGATTTAGTCTTATAGTTAGTCGTGTTTCTTCTTTCAAGGCAGATTCTGAGAGTTCTTATTGTCTCAAGTAATTGTGGACTCGCAAATTAGAGTTGTATACAGCTTTATTCATTTGTCTTGAGGCTCATAAATGTCATGGAGTCCGCTTTGTTTGAATAGTGCCAATGCCTTCATCACCTACCCAGTGAACATGCTAGTTATCACTATTAATGCTCGAAAATCTGGTCTGACATCACGTAGCTTCCAATTAAGTTTAGAGATATATATATATATATACGTGTGTCTAATTTCACAATTTCGAGAACACAATAAAGTTCGTAAATAACCATCACACGCACACGCGCGCACACAAAGTATAGTAATTTAAATTAAAGGTATGGTTCACAAGTCTAACTGAAAATTTGTGCCGTCCCAACTCTATCTAATTCATTATGTTTATTCAACTCTCAGTAATAGCAAGGGATCACCTAACTACCATGACGCAGACAAGGATTTAAAATTTCATAATCATAGATTTTCAATCTGTAGCGTCCTAATAAACGTCAAGCTTGTGACCATGATGAGTATGCAAAAGTTCTTAACTTCTCGAGTTCTAATGACTGAACCAAGATTCGCAAGTTTTGACGGATGTATATATATCCATGATTTCTTTCTAACATGATGCCAAGTCTCTACTGTAACCATACGTGGACAGTTTATTCAGCTCCTTTTATCTACTTAATTCCAGAAGACTAAAAGGAGGATATTCAAAAATTTATGAAGAAGTTCGGTCAACAAAACTTTTCTCATCTACATGATTAATTATAAGGACTTAACTCTTATCCTTAAATTTTCTATTATGGCTTTTAACTATGAGCCCCAATTTCTCAAGGGCAATTCCACCGACTAGAATTTTCTACAAGGAAAACTATTATGAAATCAGAATTTTATACATTGCCTATGACTCAATCTTATCCAGGCCTTCATTTGATCCTACGTGGTTACATAATATTAGCTATTCTTGAAACTAAATTTGTGTCGCCACAACATATAAGTTACATTCCTTGATCACACTGAAACTACGTTCTGAACTTCAAACTTTTAACTCTCACTCAACCCACTCTCAGGCTCTACAAAAGCTATGACAATCTATTCGATCTTTGAATACACTTCGAAACAAAATCCCTCAGGAACATTAGCTCCCCCACTCTACTGACTCAAAATATTTATGGTCCTTATATGAAATTTTTCCCCCTTTATCTTGCTTGTCCCCCCCATGCATGTAACACACTCTTTTCCAAGTGTTAACAACTTGTACCAAGTATAACGTTTTCCCTTCCACTAGTATCTATAGACGCATGTATGTTGTGCTCAAGATAAAGCTATTATGCAATGGGAGTATCATTATACTGACATTTAATTTCCTACCACATAGCTCGCATTAATTTCTCTTAGGTTAATTATATTGTACCGAACGGGCCATGATTACAAATTTAGTTTGCTATTACTCGGATTCCCTGCCGCGAATTCAACTTTGCATTTCTCAGGATAATCAATAACCTTAATTATTTATTTATAGGATGAAATAATTTAGCTAATGATTCTAAATTGTCTACCATCAACTAAATTTATCATACCCTTAGCACCATCGCTCCCCATTACATTAAGTTGGATTGTACCTCAATCAAGTCCTAACACTTACATATGAAGATACTTTAAGAGTGACCCAACTGAATCACCGTAATAGCAGGATAAGTTGAACCAGTCATATTCACACACCATATAAATTCTAGGGTTTCAAGAGAGTATATTTTATAATAAGATTTAACCAAAATCAACTAGGAAGTGGTCACCTAAATTAACAACTTGATTTAATCCATAGAATTTTCAACAAAATTTTAGGAATTCCGAGTGAAGAAATCTTACTCACTTTCCTTACCTCAACCAAGTTATTAAATTTCTTCCAATTCAAGAATGTCAACAAGGAAACATGACTTTAAATTTCTCAATAATTTAGTTATTAACCCCCCTCATTTTCTACCCATCAGTGACATCTAGGTAACACAAGATGTGAGGGGAAACTCATCCACTAATTCAAGAATTTCAGAGTTTAGAACTCAAGAATTTTCAGAATTTTCACAAGACAAAGAGAGGAACAAATACCAAAGAATTTCCCTCACCTTCTGACGCCCGCTGTGCCGCCCATCGTCGCCCGCCGCGCCGCCGCGTTGCCGCCGCGCCGCCGCCGCGCCGCCCAGATTGGCAGCGGCAGCAGGCTGCTGCCGCTGCTGCAACAGCAGCAGCTGCCTGCAGCAGCTGCTGCTGCTGCCTGCTGCAGGCAGGCAGCAGACACGCCGCCGCACCGCCGCGGCCTCAGCCGCGCGCGCGCGCCTGCGCGCCTGGCCCGCCGTCGCACCCCGCCGGCCGCCTGCGCGCCTCGCGCGGCCCAGCCCTGCCGAGAGAGAGAGAGAGAGAGAGAGATTGAGATTGAGATTGAGAGGGGGATTCAGTGGAGATGAGATCAGGGTTTTCATTTTAATCTTCAGAATGAAGCTTGGGAAAAAAATTTGGATCTGGGAGTTTTGAGGAGGGAGGTAGGTGAAGAATGAGAGAGGAGATATTTCTCCTCATATCCCCTATATAATATTATAAATAAAGGATTTGTATAATACCCTCCTTTACTCCAATAATGCCACATGTGCCACACAATTCCCATGCTTCATAGGGTCATGCCACCTCTATCTTAAATATTAATTAGGATTATCTATTTGTATAGGATAACTTAGTGGGGTGTGATACAAAATAGTATGTAATTTGTACATACCAACTTTCACACTTATATATACAAACATTTCATTTATGCATAAATTGTACTTGCACTTATTCCTGTAAATTATCCCATCTCATTTCACTTTTAAATTTACCCCACCAATTTCTAGAAATTCTTCAAAAAAAAAAAATATTTTTCTACAGTCCTTGTCTCCAATAATTTCCTTAATCAAGGTCAGATCAAAGATTAGAATATAATTTCAGAATTTAATAACTGGGTGTTACAGTTCTACCCTCCTTATAAAAGTTTCGTCCTCGAAACTTGGTATAATCGGGACTTGATGGGCATAAACCCTGACATCTCTTTCTTATATCATCGGATTTCTCTTTCCACAACATATCTTTTTCCATCCTTCTCATCAAAGTTTCTTACTTCCCGATCAAACTCTATATTATGTCCTTACGATCCAAATTAATCTTGACTCACTTGATATTTTATCATTCTCTTTCTCCAGTGTCCCATACCACTGGCAGCTCGTACTGAGGGCCCACACCCTAGCAGAGCACATCCGAATTATGGCATGTGGGTACCATAATCCGAACATAAGGCAGTGATCAAATATCTCGTGGTTCGAGATTAATCATACACGTAAGACTCCTACCTTCCTTTAACCAAACATATCAAACAACATTTTTACATACAAGCATAACACAGCCACGCATATCAATCATACCAATCCAATCCTCTTTCTATCATAACTATTCTAAATCTATCCTCATTCTATATCCTGCGCTCTGATACCAACTGTAACGGTCCCAGACTTAATAATCTCAATTGACACAAATGTCTATACTGACCAACAGATCATCAGTTTAATCTCTAATATTCTTAAAATTTTGGCAGCATCTCCTTTGAAAATATTGATATTTCCCAAATATACATTTCACATTACAATAATTTCGGCCAACACCAGCCTACTTATCTCAAATCCAAACATATAAACCAAGATCAATAATTTTCCATGCAGTCATAATAAGATTTTGGCTCACAACGGCCCGTATTATTCAAATAACAATTTTGGCTTGACCTCACCTACTTATATGGAGACAAAGAAAACATATACCTGAGAATACCCCTCTCGGCATGCAGAACATAACTCAGGATTTCCATAACTCCAACATAATCATAGTCATAACAAACTACCATATCTTACATCAATATCTCTAACAAGAATAATACCTGCTACATGAACATGTCAACTAAAGTTACAGTTATGTACAACAACTCTTGCAAAGTAATAACACATCACTATCTGTAATAAGTTACTGCTAATGAAATTTCTTCACAAACCGCCCGAAGCCTAAATTCGACCTCCAACTCACTGTAACCTGAAAACATGAAACTGGAGGGAGTGAGCTCAACAGCTCAGTGAGGAGAGAAAAAGGAGATTTAGAACAGGTATATTTGTCGAATTAGAAGGGGGACATGCTTTTCTTCAAATATCAAACGAGCATGGATAAAAAAACAATGATATCACAATTAATAGTCCACTCGAACAATCTCTATGTTCTGCAAAAGACCTGACTCTTTTTGGCTAATGATTCTATAACTCAAATCTTTGAACTATGTTCTACGGAGTTTATGATATATCCAATATTTTTCTTTTAGTGCCTTACCTGATTTCTAAATTCTCTTCATGCATATGTACTTCATGTACCATTCACAATGATGCTCTAATCACCATAAGTTAATTTCAATACTACATATGACACAAACATGCTTATGTGTATCATATCACATTTCAAGTACTATAAAAGAATAAACGCGTAAACATACTCACTTCATATAATATTTTATTATTTCCTACAACAAGGCAGTCCCACATCAGGGACAAGCATACATCACTAGGCATTAGAATAGACGTATCTTTACATCATAATATACGGCCCATCTCATACCCCGCCTTTACCCATTCAAACTTTACATAATACACAAACATACAATTATGCGTATATGTGTGTATATATATATATGTCGTACATCGCATCACACTTCAAGTAATGCATGAATTAAATTGTACATTTTCACCCAATATATGATATTTCATTTCAATCGGCTAAATCTATATTCTGATGTTCTCATTATCATATTCGATAACACATTTAACATACCCTTAGTGTTACACACACACATATATATCTCACATATATCCATTCATTCTCAATCATTTGTAAAGATGCAAAAATATGTATATAGCACCGTCTTCGCACTCCGCCCGTGCAATACGGGTCCCTTCCTCCGGATATACGAATATAGCACCGTCTTCGCACTCCGCCCGTGCCATACGGGTCCCTTCCTCCTAATATACGAATATAGCACCGTCTTCGCACTCCGCCCGTGCCATACGGGTCCCTTCCTCCTAATATATGTATATAGCACCGTCTTCGCACTCCGCCCGTGCCATACGGGTCCCTTCCTTCGTAACACAATATACATATATATATGTACAAGTACGCACATGGGTAATAACCCACTCGTCACAATATGATAAATCAGCCAATTACTATAGATTACTGCTCAGCTTATAAATTTTCCCTTCAAAGAATGTTTGTGGTTCTCAGCATGAGAGTATATATATATATATACAAGCATAGTTCAACATTGTAGTAATCTACTCGACTTATTTACATGGTCGAGTTTACATTCACATTATCAATACTCAAACTTTTTAATCATATGATGTATATTTATTTATATAACTTAAATATCACAGATGATCACGTTCATATCAATCTTCGGTGTACCCACGTACCCTAACGTCCGACCCTCAATATTTATACCCATCCTCCAATCACACATAACAATTGCTAACCTCCCCGCCACTCATTATTTAATCACATGATTTAGTCTTATAGTTAGTCGTGTTTCTTCTTTCAAGGCAGATTCTGAGAGTTCTTATTGTCTCAAGTAATTGTGGACTCGCAAATTAGAGTTGTATACAGCTTTATTCATTTGTCTTGAGGCTCATAAATGTCATGGAGTCCGCTTTGTTTGAATAGTGCCAATGCCTTCATCACCTACCCAGTGAACATGCTAGTTATCACTATTAATGCTCGAAAATCTGGTCTGACATCACGTAGCTTCCAATTAAGTTTAGAGATATATATATATATATACGTGTGTCTAATTTCACAATTTCGAGAACACAATAAAGTTCGTAAATAACCATCACACGCACACGCGCGCACACAAAAGTATAGGTAATTTAAATTAAAGGTATGGTTCACAAGTCTAACTGAAAATTTGTGCCGTCCCAACTCTATCTAATTCATTATGTTTATTCAACTCTCAGTAATAGCAAGGGATCACCTAACTACCATGACGCAGACAAGGATTTAAAATTTCATAATCATAGATTTTCAATCTGTAGCGTCCTAATAAACGTCAAGCTTGTGACCATGATGAGTATGCAAAAGTTCTTAACTTCTCGAGTTCTAATGACTGAACCAAGATTCGCAAGTTTTGACGGATGTATATATATCCATGATTTCTTTCTAACATGATGCCAAGTCTCTACTGTAACCATACGTGGACAGTTTATTCAGCTCCTTTTATCTACTTAATTCCAGAAGACTAAAAGGAGGATATTCAAAATTTATGAAGAAGTTCGGTCAACAAAACTTTTCTCATCTACATGATTAATTATAAGGACTTAACTCTTATCCTTAAATTTTCTATTATGGCTTTTAACTATGAGCCCCAATTTCTCAAGGAGCAATTTCCACCGACTAGAATTTTCTACAAGGAAAACTATTATGAAATCAGAATTTTATACATTGCCTATGACTCAATCTTATCCAGGCCTTCATTTGATCCTACGTGGTTACATAATATTAGCTATTCTTGAAACTAAATTTTGTGTCGCCACAACATATAAGTTACATTCCTTGATCACACTGAAACTACGTTCTGAACTTCAAACTTTTAACTCTCAACTCAACCCCACTCTCAGGCTCTACAAAAGCTATGACAATCTATTCGATCTTTGAATACACTTCGAAACAAATCCCTCAGGAACATTTAGCTCCCACTCTACTGACTCAAAATATTTATGGTCCTTATATGAAATGTTTTCCCCTTTATCTTGCTTGTCCGCCCCCATGCATGTAACACACTCTTTCCAAGTGTTAACAACTTGTACCAAGTATAACGTTTTCCCTTCCACTAGTATCTATAGACGCATGTATGTTGTGCTCAAGATAAAGCTATTATGCAATGGGAGTATCATTATACTGACATTTAATTTCCTACCACATAGCTCGCATTAATTTCTCTTAGGTTAATTATATTGTACCGAACGGGCCATGATTACAAATTTAGTTGGCTATTACTCGGATTCCCTGCCGCGAATTCAACTTTGCATTTCTCAGGATAATCAATAACCTTAATTATTTTATTTATAGGATGAAATAATTTAGCTAATGATTCTAAATTGTCTACCATCAACTAAATTTATCATACCCTTAGCACCATCGCTCCCCATTACATTAAGTTGGATTGTACCTCAATCAAGTCCTAACACTTACATATGAAGATACTTTAGAGTGACCCAACTGAATCACCGTAAATAGCAAGGATAAGTTGAACCAGTCATATTCACACACCATATAAATTCTAGGGTTTCAAGAGAGTATATTTTATAATAAGATTTAACCAAAATCAACTAGGAAAGTGGTCACCTAAATTAACAACTTGATTTAATCCATAGAATTTTCAACAAAATTTTAGGAATTCCGAGTGAAGAAATCTTACTCACTTTCCTTACCTCAACCAAGTTATTAAATTTCTTCCAATTCAAGAATGTCAACAAGGAAAGAACATGACTTTAAATTTCTCAATAATTTAGTTATTAACCCCCCTCATTTTCTACCCATCAGTGACATCTAGGTAACACAAGATGTGAGGGGAAACTCATCCACTAATTCAAGAATTTCAGAGTTTAGAACTCAAGAATTTTCAGAATTTTCACAAGACAAAGAGAGGAACAAATACCAAAGAATTTCCCTCACCTTCTGACGCCCGCTGTGCCGCCCATCGTCGCCCGCCGCGCCGCCGCGTTGCCGCCGCGCCGCCGCCGCGCCGCCCAGATTGGCAGCGGCAGCAGGCTGCTGCCGCTGCTGCAACAGCAGCAGCTGCCTGCAGCAGCTGCTGCTGCTGCCTGCTGCAGGCAGGCAGCAGACACGCCGCCGCACCGCCGCGGCCTCAGCCGCGCGCGCCGCCTGCGCGCCTGGCCCGCCGTCGCACCCCGCCGGCCGCCTGCGCGCCTCGCGCGGCCCAGCCCTGCCGAGAGAGAGAGAGAGAGAGAGAGAGAGATTGAGATTGAGATTGAGAGGGGGATTCAGTGGAGATGAGATCAGGGTTTTCATTTTAATCTTCAGAATGAAGCTTGGGAAAAAAATTTGGATCTGGAGTTTTGAGGAGGGAGGTAGGTGAAGAATGAGAGAGGAGATATTTTCTCCTCATATCCCCTATATAATATTATAAATAAAGGATTTGTATAATACCCTCCTTTACTCCAATAATGCCACATGTGCCACACAATTCCCATGCTTCATAGGGTCATGCCACCTCTATCTTAAATATTAAATTAGGATTATCTATTTGTATAGGATAACTTAGTGGGGTGTGATACAAAATAGTATGTAATTTGTACATACCAACTTTCACACTTATATATACAAACATTTCATTTATGCATAAAACTTGTACTTGCACTTATTCCTGTAAATTATCCCATCTCATTTCACTTTTAAATTTACCCCACCAAATTTCTAGAAATTCTTCAAAAAAAAAAAAATATTTTTCTACAGTCCTTGTCTCCAATAATTTCCTTAATCAAAGGTCAGATCAAGATTAGAATATAATTTCAGAATTTAATAACTGGGGTGTTACAGTTCTACCCTCCTTATAAAAGTTTCGTCCTCGAAACTTGGTATAATCGGGACTTGATGGGCATAAACCCTGACATCTCTTTCTTATATCATCGGATTTCTCTTTCCAACAACATATCTTTTTCCATCCTTCTCATCAAAGTTTCTTACTTCCCGATCAAACTCTATATTATGTCCTTACGATCCAAATTAATCTTGACTCACTTGATATTTTTATCATTCTCTTTCTCCAGTGTCCCATACCACTGGCAGCTCGTACTGAGGGCCCACACCCTAGCAGAGCACATCCGAATTATGGCATGTGGGTACCATAATCCGAACATAAGGCAGTGATCAAATATCTCGTGGTTCGAGATTAATCATACACGTAAGAACTCCTACCTTCCTTTAACCAAACATATCAAACAACATTTTTACATACAAGCATAACACAGCCACGCATATCAATCATACCAATCCAATCCTCTTTCTATCATAACTATTCTAAATCTATCCTCATTCTATATCCTGCGCTCTGATACCAACTGTAACGGTCCCAGACTTAATAATCTCAATTGACACAAATGTCTATACTGACCAACAGATCATCAGTTTAATCTCTAATATTCTTAAAAATTTTGGCAGCATCTCCTTTGAAAATATTGATATTTCCCAAATATACATTTCACATTACAATAATTTCGGCCAACACCAGCCTACTTATCTCAAATCCAAACATATAAACCAAGATCAATAATTTTCCATGCAGTCATAATAAGATTTTGGCTCACAACGGCCCGTATTATTCAAATAACAATTTTGGCTTGACCTCACCTACTTATATGGAGACAAAGAAAACATATACCTGAGAATACCCCTCTCGGCATGCAGAACATAACTCAGGATTTCCATAACTCCAACATAATCATAGTCATAACAAACTACCATATCTTACATCAATATCTCTAACAAGAATAATACCTGCTACATGAACATGTCAACTAAAGTTACAGTTATGTACAACAACTCTTGCAAAGTAATAACACATCACTATCTGTAATAAGTTACTGCTAATGAAATTTCTTCACAAACCGCCCGAAGCCTAAATTCGACCTCCAACTCACTGTAACCTGAAAACATGAAACTGGGAGGGAGTGAGCTCAACAGCTCAGTGAGGAGAGAAAAAGGAGATTTAGAACAGGTATATTTGTCGAATTAGAAGGGGACATGCTTTTCTTCAAATATCAAACGAGCATGGATAAAAAAACAATGATATCACAATTAATAGTCCACTCGAACAATCTCTATGTTCTGCAAAAGACCTGACTCTTTTTGGCTAATGATTCTATAACTCAAATCTTTGAACTATGTTCTACGGAGTTTATGATATATCCAATATTTTTTCTTTTAGTGCCTTACCTGATTTCTAAATTCTCTTCATGCATATGTACTTCATGTACCATTCACAATGATGCTCTAATCACCATAAGTTAATTTCAATACTACATATGACACAAACATGCTTATGTGTATCATATCACATTTCAAGTACTATAAAAGAATAAACGCGTAAACATACTCACTTCATATAATATTTTATTATTTCCTACACAAGGCAGTCCCACATCAGGGACAAGCATACATCACTAGGCATTAGAATAGACGTATCTTTACATCATAATATACGGCCCATCTCATACCCCGCCTTTACCCATTCAAACTTTACATAATACACAAACATACAATTATGCGTATATGTGTGTATATATATAATGTCGTACATCGCATCACACTTCAAGTAATGCATGAATTAAATTGTACATTTTCACCCAATATATGATATTTCATTTCAATCGGCTAAATCTATATTCTGATGTTCTCATTATCATATTCGATAACACATTTAACATACCCTTAGTGTTACACACACACATATATATCTCACATATATCCATTCATTCTCAATCATTTGTAAAGATGCAAAAATATGTATATAGCACCGTCTTCGCACTCCGCCCGTGCAATACGGGTCCCTTCCTCCGGATATACGAATATAGCACCGTCTTCGCACTCCGCCCGTGCCATACGGGTCCCTTCCTCCTAATATACGAATATAGCACCGTCTTCGCACTCCGCCCGTGCCATACGGGTCCCTTCCTCCTAATATATGTATATAGCACCGTCTTCGCACTCCGCCCGTGCCATACGGGTCCCTTCCTTCGTAACACAATATACATATATATATGTACAAGTACGCACATGGGTAATACCCACTCGTCACAATATGATAAATCAGCCAATTACTATAGATTACTGCTCAGCTTATAAATTTTCCCTTCAAAGAATGTTTGTGGTTCTCAGCATGAGAGTATATATATATAATACAAGCATAGTTCAACATTGTAGTAATCTACTCGACTTATTTACATGGGTCGAGTTTACATTCACATTATCAATACTCAAACTTTTTAATCATATGATGTATATTTATTTATATAACTTAAATATCACAGATGATCACGTTCATATCAATCTTCGGTGTACCCACGTACCCTAACGTCCGACCCTCATATTTATACCCATCCTCCAATCACACATAACAATTGCTAACCTCCCCGCCACTCATTATTTAATCACATGATTTAGTCTTATAGTTAGTCGTGTTTCTTCTTTCAAGGCAGATTCTGAGAGTTCTTATTGTCTCAAGTAATTGTGGACTCGCAAATTAGAGTTGTATACAGCTTTATTCATTTGTCTTGAGGCTCATAAATGTCATGGAGTCCGCTTTGTTTGAATAGTGCCAATGCCTTCATCACCTACCCAGTGAACATGCTAGTTATCACTATTAATGCTCGAAAATCTGGTCTGACATCACGTAGCTTCCAATTAAGTTTAGAGATATATATATATATATACGTGTGTCTAATTTCACAATTTCGAGAACACAATAAAGTTCGTAAATAACCATCACACGCACACGCGCGCACACAAAAGTATAGGTAATTTAAATTAAAGGTATGGTTCACAAGTCTAACTGAAAATTTGTGCCGTCCCAACTCTATCTAATTCATTATGTTTATTCAACTCTCAGTAATAGCAAGGGATCACCTAACTACCATGACGCAGACAAGGATTTAAAATTTCATAATCATAGATTTTCAATCTGTAGCGTCCTAATAAACGTCAAGCTTGTGACCATGATGAGTATGCAAAAGTTCTTAACTTCTCGAGTTCTAATGACTGAACCAAGATTCGCAAGTTTTGACGGATGTATATATATCCATGATTTCTTTCTAACATGATGCCAAGTCTCTACTGTAACCATACGTGGACAGTTTATTCAGCTCCTTTTATCTACTTAATTCCAGAAGACTAAAAGGAGGATATTCAAAAATTTATGAAGAAGTTCGGTCAACAAAACTTTTCTCATCTACATGATTAATTATAAGGACTTAACTCTTATCCTTAAATTTTCTATTATGGCTTTTAACTATGAGCCCCAATTTCTCAAGGAGCAATTTCCACCGACTAGAATTTTCTACAAGGAAAACTATTATGAAATCAGAATTTTATACATTGCCTATGACTCAATCTTATCCAGGCCTTCATTTGATCCTACGTGGTTACATAATATTAGCTATTCTTGAAACTAAATTTTGTGTCGCCACAACATATAAGTTACATTCCTTGATCACACTGAAACTACGTTCTGAACTTCAAACTTTTAACTCTCAACTCAACCCCACTCTCAGGCTCTACAAAAGCTATGACAATCTATTCGATCTTTGAATACACTTCGAAACAAAATCCCTCAGGAACATTTAGCTCCCACTCTACTGACTCAAAATATTTATGGTCCTTATATGAAATGTTTTCCCCTTTATCTTGCTTGTCCGCCCCCATGCATGTAACACACTCTTTTCCAAGTGTTAACAACTTGTACCAAGTATAACGTTTTCCCTTCCACTAGTATCTATAGACGCATGTATGTTGTGCTCAAGATAAAGCTATTATGCAATGGGAGTATCATTATACTGACATTTAATTTCCTACCACATAGCTCGCATTAATTTCTCTTAGGTTAATTATATTGTACCGAACGGGCCATGATTACAAATTTAGTTGGCTATTACTCGGATTCCCTGCCGCGAATTCAACTTTGCATTTCTCAGGATAATCAATAACCTTAATTATTTTATTTATAGGATGAAATAATTTAGCTAATGATTCTAAATTGTCTACCATCAACTAAATTTATCATACCCTTAGCACCATCGCTCCCCATTACATTAAGTTGGATTGTACCTCAATCAAGTCCTAACACTTACATATGAAGATACTTTAAGAGTGACCCAACTGAATCACCGTAAATAGCAAGGATAAGTTGAACCAGTCATATTCACACACCATATAAATTCTAGGGTTTCAAGAGAGTATATTTTATAATAAGATTTAACCAAAATCAACTAGGAAAGTGGTCACCTAAATTAACAACTTGATTTAATCCATAGAATTTTCAAAAAAATTTTAGGAATTCCGAGTGAAGAAATCTTACTCACTTTCCTTACCTCAACCAAGTTATTAAATTTCTTCCAATTCAAGAATGTCAACAAGGAAAGAACATGACTTTAAATTTCTCAATAATTTAGTTATTAACCCCCCTCATTTTCTACCCATCAGTGACATCTAGGTAACACAAGATGTGAGGGAAACTCATCCACTAATTCAAGAATTTCAGAGTTTAGAACTCAAGAATTTTCAGAATTTTCACAAGACAAAGAGAGGAACAAATACCAAAGAATTTCCCTCACCTTCTGACGCCCGCTGTGCCGCCCATCGTCGCCCGCCGCGCCGCCGCGTTGCCGCCGCGCCGCCGCCGCGCCGCCCAGATTGGCAGCGGCAGCAGGCTGCTGCCGCTGCTGCAACAGCAGCAGCTGCCTGCAGCAGCTGCTGCTGCTGCCTGCTGCGGCAGGCAGCAGACACGCCGCCGCACCGCCGCGGCCTCAGCCGCGCGCGCCGCCTGCGCGCCTGGCCCGCCGTCGCACCCCGCCGGCCGCCTGCGCGCCTCGCGCGGCCCAGCCCTGCCGAGAGAGAGAGAGAGAGAGAGAGAGAGATTGAGATTGAGATTGAGAGGGGATTCAGTGGAGATGAGATCAGGGTTTTCATTTTAATCTTCAGAATGAAGCTTGGGAAAAAATTTGGATCTGGGAGTTTTGAGGAGGGAGGTAGGTGAAGAATGAGAGAGGAGATATTTTCTCCTCATATCCCCTATATAATATTATAAATAAAGGATTTGTATAATACCCTCCTTTACTCCAATAATGCCACATGTGCCACACAATTCCCATGCTTCATAGGGTCATGCCACCTCTATCTTAAATATTAAATTAGGATTATCTATTTGTATAGGATAACTTAGTGGGGTGTGATACAAAATAGTATGTAATTTGTACATACCAACTTTCACACTTATATATACAAACATTTCATTTATGCATAAAACTTGTACTTGCACTTATTCCTGTAAATTATCCCATCTCATTTCACTTTTAAATTTACCCCACCAAATTTCTAGAAATTCTTCAAAAAAAAAAAAAATATTTTTCTACAGTCCTTGTCTCCAATAATTTCCTTAATCAAAGGTCAGATCAAAGATTAGAATATAATTTCAGAATTTAATAACTGGGGTGTTACATAATTTCCCCTTATGATTCCATGCTACAATACTTAGTCCGATATTGCACATCTATAATGACTAGCTAAAATAACGGTATAACATATACATACACATAAGACTTAGTGCCGATCACCATCATGTGCAATCTAAACATTTCACCGTGTTATGTTAATTCATTCACATAACCAATAATCAAAACGAAATTTATCTCAAGTTCCTCAATATACTAATATGCAACTAATCTAGGTAGCGCACTTCTTATTAATCTCTAATTCATACATGCTATGATCTCTCCTACTTTTCCTTTAATTCTACAACATGAAACCTTTTATTCTTTCATTATATCTAGCAATTTACATACAAATTTAGTTCCAATTTTTCTCTATCAAATCCTTAATTTATCTAAAACTATGAACTTCAACTTTTAAACTAGATAAAACTTTTAATCTACTCACCTTGTTTGATGAACGCCTACACGAAGAATTCCGCCTATTTCATCCACCGAACCAAACCCTAATTCAATACAATTCCCAAAGTTACACCATGATACAAATTATAGCTAAAGCTAAAGAGATCTATAGTGTTTTACCTCCAATTAGGCTCTGTTTCTCACAGTTCTTGTTCGAAAAGTCCTGAATTCAACCCGCGATCTACTCGAAACCCTCCTCGAAACCCTCTCTTCTTCCTCCTCCCCGGTTCGTCGACTGCAGCGCTTCCCGTCGCCGTCCGCGCGCTCCCTGGTGCCGCCCGCGCGCTCCCTGGGCCGCCCGCGCCTGCTCGCGCGGCTCCTGCCGCGCCTGGTGCTGCGTGGCCGCCCTGGCCGCCGCCCGCTGCTGGCGCGGCTAGGGTGGACGAGAGAGAGCGAGAGAGAGAAAGAGAGAGAGAGAGATCAAGGAGAGAGAGAGTTTGGATCAAAGAGGAGAAAGAGAATTGGGGGTTTCGTTCTCAGCCTGGGAGAAGGAGAAGTGGTTTTGGGAAATAGTTAGTTTAATTTGGAAAAAGATTATTTTCCCAATTAATATATTCCCTAATTGTTAAAATTTGACACCTCTCATTGCAATTTCCAAGACCTCTCAATTAAAGCCCACCTCACCTTTTTTTTTTCTCACAAATTGCCAACACACCACTCAATTTAATTATTAAACTAAAAATAATGTATTTAGGTATTGTATACAAATACTTAATATTAAAATGTACCAAAGAGGATACTAATGCATATATATATATACATATACATTTACTTCTAGTATTCTCTTAAAAATTTTGGATTAAGTTAAAACATGATTGTTACACCGGTTAAATAAAATCATTTAGACTTTAATCCGGATTTATTTAAGTCGGGCGTTACAACTTGTTATGCCAACAGGAAGCAACTTTCATGGCCTACTGTTCTCTCTTATTTATTAATTTGGTTCCCAACATTATATCTCTAAAATTCATTGCAAAACCAATTCGAAAAGTTATATTATTTAGTCAATTTATCTGTGACCACTCTCTTACAATCAAAGTGATAAAGCTTCCCTTTTACCTTATAAAGCTATATATGCGTATATATAATAAGTGTACTTTCTATATGATGTTCCAAGTGAATTTAAATTTGTTCATAAAAATTAGAATAATCTGAATCATCACAGTTATCGTCTAACCCACGGTGTATTGCAAGACATCACACCTACGTTTATACTTCTTAATGGAGTAACCGACTACTTAACTGAAATTCTTATGTGTGTCTCATATATTCATATACATTTGTCAGTTTAGTGTCACATAAGGATAGCACTTGATATGTGAGGACTAGCTCATAGGCTCACCGACTAGCTCATAAGAAATCTGGAGGCTTGCTCCATAGTTGCATGATTTTAATTTGCATTGCCAATGTAGTATATTATGCTACTAACAATTGCCTTTTTATAGGAGGCTTCTCTATTTCAAATATTTCCTCAGTAACATGTGGGGGGCCTTCAAATTTTATGAGTTTTCATGCATAGCCCTCATTTTGATGGGAAATGTCTTGGAAATGTTTTCGGTTATTCTTGTAGTTTGTTATTGGCTTCTCAGACTAGGGATACTATTTTGATTGTTTCATTTCACGATACTTTGTTGAGATCTCACTTATGAGCTGAATGTGATGAGAGTGGCATGACCACTTGGATCTAGCTCCCTGCTTCCTTGCAGTCCATGTAATGCTGCAAGCATCATGGTTATCTATCACAGGCTTGATGTATGTGCACTAAATAAGTTCAAAATTCATGCCTCCACAAGGAACTTTCAAGTCATCTCCTTACTACTAGAAGCTACTTGAAGGAAAATAGGCGATAAGACTATTACAAGGTATCCTGACCAAAGAAAAGAGAGATCCTTTACTTAATAAGCACAATATATAATATCGAATGCAAGTGGGCGGATACATGCACTGTTCATGAAAATGTAACCAGTTACTGGACGATTTCCGCTTCCTGAAGTAGAGGATGCGAAACGTTACAAATTCAACATGACAGGGCTCAAGAGAAAAGTGTTATGCTAATACCATTTCAATAGGACCAGGATTTCATTTATTGCAACTGCTGGTCAGGACCCAAATGGAGAAAAATATTCTAATAATGAAGTCTATAAGACAAATGGTTGAGTATTTATACGAAATCCTTCGAAGAAATTTTCAAGAAAATAATGAATGAGCACTAATTGTGAGCTTTAAATCCTTTAGAGGAAATATTTGAAAAATATTAGAAACAGATGGGCAAACTTTCTACATTAGAGGAACTTGAATTATTGATTTAAGCTTTTACATATTTCTATTTTACAACACTCAATAGGATTATTCAGTTTGTTACCTGAACAAGTAAGGAATCAATGAATGTTATATAGCCACAGGAACGTAAATCTTATATACCATGGAATGTTCCAAGTCAACTCTCTATATATAGATGGCAGCTTAGTAAGAAGTTCTGAGCAATTTAAAGTACGATGTAAGGGTATAAAATACCTTTTTACTCTATTATTCCAAATCCTATATTTCAATTTCTCGACTTGTTAATTTATAATTCGGTGCCACTCTTCACTTCAATACCTCGATTCTTTCAATAGATCTTAACTCAATTAAGAATTCACACAAAATCTCTTAGTCAAGAGTAACGTGTGCAACAATCAAGCATGATTGGTTAAGTAACCCACATCCATCAAAATTTACTTGCATAACCTATAATTTGACTCCTAATTACATGATTAGCATATTTACAAGTATCTTAATCCTAATTAGAAAGTATTATACTTGGTGTAAGTCTTTTTCATTTTGGTTGATGATGATATGATCGTAACTTACATATAGTTAGCTTTCCAATAGAAAATAATTTACAACAATGATGCTAGATTAAGGTTCACACTTTACTATAAAATTTTAAATTCATAGATTGTACCCATCAACTCTGGCAACAATTCCTCAATCTATTTGTAGTGTTTCGATAAAATCTCTATCACATACATCCAAGCGGAACATGACATGATCCACTGAAGGGTAGACTCTTATGGCTTCATATATCTTTTAAGCAGTATATCATTAGTCATGAACTTATCACTTAAATACATTTGGTGGCTCAGTCTTCCCGGACAACTAACAGAGTTCTTATCATAACTTTTATTATACATATTGGAATAGAACGAGGAAAGATTTATTAGAAACTAGACTCCACTACCTTTCCAATGATATATCACATGATAGATTTTATTTAACTAAACTACTCTA
>JAVJIF010009413.1:72500-159929 GCA_038442645.1 Agave tequilana
TAAAGGAAAGATGTGCACCATACATAATTTAAAGATATAAGAAAAACATTCTATAAAAAGTTAATTTGTACTTCACGTAATAAACCTCTGAAAAAAAGAAACTCTTCGGATTCTCCCGCCATAACTCTTCAATTAAATATTTAATTTTTTTTTACCACTTCTTTCAATACTCAACCGTCACCTATAACAATTATTATTACTATTATGTTCATTCACATTATTAACCTTTTTATAGTGCTTGTAACTAATATATTATCTCATATCTAAAAACTATATTTTTGCTCTTCCTTTTCAATTTGATTTCAAAACTTCCAAAAAATAATTCATTCTTGAATCATATCTTCCCCATCTTCTTCCTCTGAACACTCAGATTTCAACTTCAATCATTCACCTACCGGTCCTCTTTCTTCAGGGTATTCTAGTGAATCGATACCAGTCTGGACTTTACTCCTTTTTACTATCTCACTACATCAAATAATATTTTATCTGATCCTCCTCTTCATGAGGATGATGAAGTTTTCGTGGGGCTTAGTGAGGAGAAAATTATTCCTCTGCTACTTGATGGAAACATGCTTGATGAAAGCATGTCCTCTGATGCTGGAGGCTCGCTTTCTTTGAGCATATTTTTAACAGGTTCTTCTCGATACGGATCGGACGAAGAGCTTGATAGAAACGATCCATTCTGGGAGTTTATCGATGAATCAAAAAACCCTCAAAAAGAGGAAGATGATGAGTAAATAAGTGATGAACAGGAAGACGAGGAGAATGAAGACGACGAATCTACTTATGATGGTGATGACGACGAGGATTAGGATTTCCTGATCTTCTGATATTCAACGTTATTTTATCTTCTTTTAAGAGCTTTTAATGCTCTTTTTTTGTAAGATTTCTTTCTGACCATATTATGTTATAAATAAAATTTACTTCTATCTGTAAAATAATTTTTCATATTTTTAAAATACATATAAAGTATACCGTATAGTTATTATTTCTGCATCTTACTTGCGATAATGGTCGCAGTACTCATATAATAATTACATATGAAACTGCGACCACGGTCGTTGTCCAGTCATAAACAGTTTGATCGTTTTGCATTCAATAAAGTTAAAAACAGTTATCATGGTCGCAGTCCAAAATTAAACTATATAAATAGATAATACTGTGAACATGATCACAATCCTCTCAAATTAGTATATTTCACTGTATATTTCACTGTATATCACAAATTAGAAAACTGTGACTGCTGTTCTTAAACACTGCGACCATAGTCACAGTCCTACTTCGCATGCAATAAGTAAAAAAAATTCGTAGTTTATAGACGGCTGAGACAACAGTTACAGTGAAGAGCAAATATATAAAATCATACGCAAACTGCGACTATAGTATCAGTCCTTAGTCACCGTTATTACATTTAACCTAGTAAAAATTCATCCACAAAAATGCTGTCGTGAGTACTGCGACCATAGTCGCAGTCCTTGATCGCATGCAATATGTAAAAAAAAATTTAATAGTTTATAAGTGGCTGAGACAACCATCACAGTGAAGAACAAATATATAAAATAATAAGTAAATTGCGACTATAGTATCAATTCTTAGTCATCGTTATTACATTTAACCTAGTAAAAAAACGTCCACGACATGCTCTCGTTAAGCACTGCGATCATAGTCGCAGTCCTTGTCCGCATTTAATATGTGAAAAAATAATAATAATAATTTATACATTACACGCGAAAAAAGTAAACTGCGACTATATTCAAAATCAGTAAAATTCTTACAGATCATATCATAAAAAAATCTACAAATTAAATAATTGTAGACTGCGATAAAGGGCGCTTTTAAAACTATTGAGAAATTAATTTACTGACCACTACGACCTGAGGCGCATTCCTAAAATATATAATATCTGCGTAAACAAAAAAAATAATAAAGAAGCATTCAAATTAGTTTCGTGATTTGATGAAGTTGGTCGCAGTTTGGTCACAGTTATAAAAGATAACAATATTGACTAACGTCAGAAATATAAAAAATAATAAACTATACAGATCCACTATCTTTTATTGCAAAGGCATTTAGTAATTTCAACTATTTCAATAGGCGGGACGTCCTTTCTAGTGTGGCTAATAATGTGCCACGTCACCGCAGGCTGAGAGGGTCTCTCAGTCGTCGGCTGATATACATTTTTCTCATATATATATATATATATATATATATATATATATATATTATATATATATATATATATATATATATATATATATATATATATCAGAAATATGTATATCAGCCGACAGCTGAGAGTCTCACTCAGCCTGCGGTGACGTGGCACAATATTTGCCACACCACTAAGTTGTGGCCCGCTTATTGGAATAAGTTAAATTACTAAATGCCCCTCGGTAAAAAGTACTTGTCCCGCAATTGTTTATTATTATTATTTTCCTATTTCTTTTACCGTTCTTTGTCAGATTTAGGGTTTCATTTTCTTGCCATAAAGTTGTTTCTGAAAATAGCGATTTCCGGATCAGGTTTTTCTCCTTTTTATTTAATGTCGACGTCGGAGCAGTCTACTTCCCCTGCCAATCCTGGTCGCAGTCGTAATCGATCTTTATCTCCCGATCTAAATATGGACCATATATCATCTGGTTCAACTTTCTCTCAGAATATTGAAAGTATTGAAGGGTTGAGATCTTTGTATGTTGATCAAGAGGTTTTTATTTTTTCAATTTTTTTCCGCAATTTCTTAAATGTAGAAGATTTTTGTGTAGCGTATATGGAACTGCGACCTAGATTTCGTTTTACAGAACAATATAATCACTTGTTCTAAAATTTTTTTCAGAAAGAATTTCACAGTTTTGTTAAATGCGATCTCAGTCGCACCTATTTAATTTAATACGCTAAAATTTATGAACTGCGACTACTAATTTAATATACTAAATTTTACTAACTGCGACCACGATCGCAGTTTGTATTAAAAATATTTTCTGACTGTAAAAGCTATTTTTATAACTGCGACCTTAGTCAGTCCTTTTTTTATAATTCTTACACGCGTCCATGTCAATTATATCTATTTTATACACTAAATTTAAAGAATTGCGACTTAAGGTCACAGTATGTACTAATGAGAGAGTTGCACAGTTATTATTCACGTTTTTAAAAAATCTAGACATACGAAAAACTGCGACTACGATCGCAGTCTTTTATTTAGAAGTTATATATTTCCTTACATCTACGATCTTAGTCGCAGTTTTAGTAATTACAGTTTAGACGTGTGATATTCAATTATTTATTTTTATTTAGTTCAGCAATTTATTTTGTATGATCTGAATTCATATGGAGAAATGTATGGAAGCTCAAATCTTTTTATAGGGAAACAGTTTATTACGGATGAGGAAGTATAAAACTTCTACAATTCTTATGCAAGGAACAGAGGTTTTGGTGTGAGAAGAAAAAGAATAGATAAGTCACGGAGGCCTCCTCCATTTTTCAATTTTTCTTTCTAGCTCATAAACATATGATCTCAAGTACTAATTTTCATTCCTCAAAAGTTCAATTTCTTCAGCTTGTTCATCCCGTGGTGCTGGCAAATAACCTGCAATAGTTAGTTCCTCAACTATTTTGACAGGCTCTGGTTCTGTTTCTGCCGGGATATTAGCTTCATTATGTATATCTTCTTCTTCTCCTTCTCCTCCTCCTTCAACAGGAAGGCCAATCATATTTCTTTTATCATTAGAAATGTTGGTCATTCGACAAAAAATCTGAAATAAAAAAATAAATTGAAATCTTATACAAATCTTATAGTTGTATCGCATATGAATGAAACATTTACTAGAATAGCTATCAAGGAACTGCGACCAAGGTCGCAGTCATAAGCATTAAATTAGACAAGTAAATCCATACTACGACCATGGTCGCAGCACATATCAAAGAAATAAATATAACTGTGACCATGGTCGCAGTTTATTTACAACGAGTTATCAAGGAAATGCGACCATGGTCGCACACCATTGTACTGCACATTAGTTGAACTGCGACCATGGTCGCACTCCATTTTAATGTATGAAATTATAATCAACAGTATATGGTCGCTAACATTTAAAAACTTACGATATCTGTGTCAAGATCATTTAGATCAATTTCAGGTAGAGCTCTGCTAATATTTTGAAGGTCCCATCTTCCTACCCGTGGGTTTTGTCCTCCAAACCAGACCTCGGCTCAAAGATAGCAGCCCTTTTATAGAGTCAATACTGCAAAATGTATAATTACATTAGTTTACATAAACATTGACAATATATAAGGAAATTTCAACAATGTTTGCCAAAAATGATATTCATACTTACAATAATTTATACGGAACATCCTTGAAGCTCATATGTGGTGTGGCTGAAGATGTCCATTGACTCAATTAGGAATTGCCAAACAACTTTAAGCCAGCATATTGTCTTCATCAGCTGCATATTGGCAATCTGTTCCACAATATACCACAGCACCGTGTATTTACTGCCAGAAAAGAATACAGTGACCGAAATATATAAGATGATTACTGTCGTAAAGTCTTGAGCTGCAAGCTTTTATCTGTCTCTTATAATTTCATTTAAAGTCACTTGCTGCTCAAACTGTTCATCCTTGGTCACATCTAATTCAGTCCTCCTTCTTTTCTTGACCATAAGATCATCCAAAGGTTCTTCAATTGATACTTTCGTGATCTTCTTTATATTAGGGAAATAATATTTTATAACCCCTCTGTTCTTCATTGTACAGGTCTTATTCATAATAAAATCCGCCCCATTAATAGGTAGACCAAAAGTTAGGGCAACATCCTTCACTGTTATCTTAATTTTTTGCCCCCAATTTTAAAGGTCATTGTATTCCTATCATACTGGTCTACAATTTTCAGCACACTGATGTTTGATTTCAAACCTTTTTTAGCTCCAAACTCCTCATTGTAGAAGGCCATAAAGATTAGGCCAAACGGAGTCTCCTTCATCACATCTACGAAATCAACCTGAATGTGTTTTTTGAATTTTCTAATGAATTCGCACATAGGCTTTAGGCTCGATCTCATAGGACGAACCTTCACTTCTTGTTTACCTATAGATGCAGAAACATTAAAAATATTAGTATAAAATATCGGGTCGCAGTATGTTTATTTAAAGAAATAAAAAAATTAAGATTGCGACCTTGATCGCAACAGACTTTAATAAATTATAATACACTAAGACCAAGGTCGCAATATTCAATCACGCTAACCTAAGTAACAGACTACGACCATACCCCCAAAAAGGATAGAATAAACGACAACACTGCGACATCAATCGCATAGTTTTAGTAAAAAAAACTTAAAAAATGAAAGTGAATAATTTTTAAAATAAATAATTTTTAAATGTCTGCGATCAAGGTCGCATAGAACTAAAACGCTAATTCCGACAACTGCGACCCAAGTCGACATAAAAGGGAATGAAAATAAAAATTTAACCTTGGTCGCTGTGTTACAAAATTTAAAAATTTAAAAAGCGATTCATGATCGCAAGTTTGCGAATCTTTCTCTCTTATTTGCGATTATAGTCGCAAGTTTTAAAAAAAATTATTTAACTATTTTTTTAAAAACCAAAAAACTGAAAAATTTAAAAAAAATCTAAAAAATTAGTAAGAATACAGCTAATCAGACACTTTTAATTTAAGTTAAGTTAAAATAGAAATATTTCTAAAAAAAAGTAAAAATGGAATCAAATCTGAAAAAAATATAACTACTAAAATTTATAAACCCTAAAAAAAAAATTTTGGGTTTCCCCATTACCTTTTTCCGCGGATGATTTCTTTGGAACCATCTTTAGCAGATATTTTTTACAAAAACTAAGAAATATTGGGAAATAATGGCACTAATCTTTTCGGATTGATCAATTGAAAATTTAGATCTGTAAAATTTTTTGAAAGGAAAGGTTTTACATACAGTAAAAAGTTGTGAGGGAGGGTATTTTCGTCAAAGCGATTGTTGAAGTGACTGACACTAATTCGGGGGGGAATTTTTGGTTTTTGTCCGCCAAAATTAATGTCAAATTCGTGGCTATTATGTTGCCACTTCCCGCCGGCTGAGAAACTCTCTCAGCTGTCGGCTGAGGTACAGTATATATATATATATATATATATATATATATATATATATATACACCCACTTAAAATATTGCTCTACTTATACATGAATAATTTATATACATATATATGTGTGTATATACACACTCTCTTATGTATTTATATTATTTTAAATGTATTATATATATAACTTGTATTCTTCAATTTATTATAATTAGAATACACAAATATTTACTTCCTATTTCATAAAATTTCATAAATTAAATGGTGATATAATTATCAGAATGATCGGTTTTAATTATCAGAAATTATGTCACGAATTGAAAATTAAGGTATTAATCAGGGTTTTAAAAATCGGTGTTACATTCGGCATCGAATCCTTTCAAAATGATACAAGTTTATCTCACTCACACACACACACACACACGTCCCTGAAGTTAGTAAAGCTGTAAGCCACTTGGTTTGCTCCCAAGTGGGCGTCGGTTTGAAAATTTCGGTGGACATTGTGGCCTCCAGAGCCAATGTGCTCTGACTTACCTTGTCCTGCGGTGGCTATCTCTGAAGCTGGGGCCGGCAGGACCCGAGAATTAGTCTTGTGCACCCCCAGTGATGGTACTGACATCCCATAGGGGGCTCGCTGGGATACTTGACGGATTTCAACACATACACACATCCAATGTGTGTGTGTGTGTGTCTTTGTGTGTGTGAACACACACACACACATACATGTGTGCGCGCGCGCGGTTTTTGGGCTTGTGCATGTCCCCTCCTGCAGCCACACAGTTAGATTGTGACCTGCTTCCCAACCGGTCGCTTGTTCGAATCTCAGGAGGTGCGATATATAATTCTCCCACGAGCCCTTCACGTTCGGTCTTATCCGCCTTGCGTGTGCAAGGGGTTATGCAAAAGCCCAAGAGATTAGTCAGGTGTCATAATCTATAATCTAGTCTTTGATTTGACAACAACTAAATTCTAAAATCTAAACAAGAATAAGTATTAATCAGCTAGTGAGTAACATTTATCATCTATATTACATCACAAATTCAGGTTAAATAATCATAAACATCAAAAAAAGAAAAAAACTTACAATTTTAAAAAGATATTAGAGCAGTTCAAGTACACCTCCATTCTCCATTCATTCCAGGAGTGCTAAGTAAGTAAACATAAGAACCTGTGACTCCCGAAAATTTAGCCCGATATGTTGAGGCGTGAATTTTCTATTGAAACTTATTATTTTTCTAATCACTTTCAATATGAAATTATATTCTAATTTGAATATCCAACACTAAAATCATAACTGTTTGCTAAGTTTTTTTAACATTGTACGACTGTTAGAATCACTTCGGCTAAAAAATTGATGATCGGTTGCCATCTAAGAAAGGACAAAATGACGGTGAGAGGGGAGAAAGAACAAAAAAGAAAAGGGACAAAAAAAGAGAAGAAAAGAGGAGGAGACACCTGCCACACGTGACCAGTCCACTGGAGAGGCATGGGGAAACTCTTGTCTCCACTTGTTACGTGTGGAACTGGAATCATTCCACATGCGGGGACTTCCACAGTGCCCATCAGCCGACGGAGGCCCAGATCCTGTACTCAAACAACGCTCTTCATGTTCTCAGTCACACCGACACCCAAAACAAACCGAGTCATCAGCTCCCATCAACCCATTGACTACAATCTCACCACTTTTGTCTCTTTTTAACTTTTTATTTTTAAACACCACCACTCATTGCTTCATTAGTCGTCACTGCGGGTCCCACCGTCATTGTGGATTCGAATTGGTAACTGGGTCCCACCTCTGGTGACATGAGTTATTTTCTCCGCATAAAACAAGCAACTGGAGTTAGTAACCAACAGTAGCGGCAATTCGCTGAACCCCCTTTATGTCAAATTGTAATTAGAAAAAAATTCACTCATATAATTTTATTTACTTGAATCACTTTTTTTTTTAAAAAATAAGGATGTATGCTCACGTGTTAAGCACTGAAGCGCTTATCAGCAGAGAAAGACGAAAATACCTCAAAATAATCGCTTCAAAAAAAAATGAACCGCTTCGAAAATACCTTATTCTGAGGATTGCGACTATGATTCAATCTTCACGAAATGATCGCAGTATAGAGGATGCGACTATGATCACAATCCTTCCAAAAAAAATGCCTTATCTCTGAGCGCGGTCCTCACAAAATGCACACAGTGCTCGTAAAAATGTCATATTCTTGAGTTTTTATAGGACTGTGATCATGATCGCAGTCCTCTTTATTAGGATTGCGATCATGATAGCAATATTCACAAAAATGTCATAGATTTGAGTCTTTATGAAGACTGGGACATCATGATCGCAGTCCTCAAAAAATACCCTATTTCTCAGCTAGTGCTCACAGAGGACTGCGTTCATGGGTCACAATCCTCATATCAGCAACGCCATCATTAGCAGACCCGTATCCACTGACATCGAATGATCCCTAATACTTTCCAGATCTAAATAAAAAAAAAATCGAGATTTGCAAAATATCGACCCGCGAATAATTCTGCATCGGGGTCAAGGCTGAGGGGAGAGCAACGTTAGGAGCGATGGTGAAGTGTAAAAGAGAAAATAAAATTATATAAAGAAGTGCTAATTAGGAGGAATCAGTTTATGCTGACGTGGATAAGACTATAGCGAACAAAACTATGAAGCTGAGCTTTTCCTCTAATTATGAAGCAAAGTAGGTGGCTATAGCAAAATTTTTCTACACACACACATAAAGAGATAGAGATAGAGACTTGTGTCATTCCAGAAGGATTCGAGGCAGAATCCTTCTCACTCAAATACCAACATCCGACATTTGAATACAAGATCCACTCTGTTGAAGTTGATTTATATTATTTCAAGTAGCTATAAATCAAAAATAAAGTGTTTTGACTACTTTTTCCCAGGCATCAAGGAGGAAGAAAATAGATGACATAAATAGTGAGTTGGTTAGTTTAATAGTATAGAATATCTGAAACCTAACAAAAATTGGTTTGTAGGGGTTTTTAAATGCTTAGATCATAATCACATGGCCGGATCGAGAATTTGTATATTTAAAGATATAGATCTACTAACTCACTACTTTCGGCTGTCCATTTTGTTGGCTCACAGGCCCAGCACTCTAGTTTTGATGATGATTAACTCATATAGTTATAGTATTAATGATCTAGTGTTTATTAAATTTAGATATTCAATCAAGATCTTAGTTGGTGTTTAGGTTCAACGAAAGATTCAAAGTCAAGTTTGAAGTTAACACGTGTTGATTTAAGAGCTCGCGTTTCAACATCGCATCAAGTATTCAAAGAAGAGTCTAACTCATGAATTAAGTTTGGACCAAGTCAAGATGGAGAAGAAGATTTTTAAGAGAAGATTTTTAAGACTTGAGTCATGTTTGTAAGTTTAAGATTTTGTGTTTTAGATAAAATGTAAAGAATAGATTAGTTGTGAATTGCTCAAGCTCATTATACACACACACAAAATTTACATACCGTTTTCAAAAGACATTTTGATTTTGGTTTAATCAGTTGAATTTCAAAGAATATGTCTTTTGGTTTCTTGAATATATTCCATCAAAACAAGTTTACATGGTTTATTTATATGTGTATAGGATTTCAACCATACACATTGTTGCTTCATATTGTTTAGAAACTTATTTTGAGGAGTTTTATATATCACGTATTTAAGTTTTGTTAAAGTTAAAACTTTATTTAGAGCTTATTGTTAAAAATAAAGATATTTCATCTTTTATGTGTATTGTATCATTTTCATACACACTATACTTCAAACGAGTTTAATATCTTGTTTTTATATTTGAACAAGTTTTGAAAAAAATCTGATTTCCATTTAAAAGTTTATTTTTGAAAAAATACAGTTTTCGGTTTAAGGCTAAATTTTATATTGCAAAAATAGTTCAAATTGTTTGTAATATGTATTGATTTTTAATCACAAATATTTGTACTTCAAAGTATTTCAATGAACTTATATTTGTGAATTTTTATGTGTTTTAAAATAAAATTTTAGGATTTTACAAGTCAAGTTTTAAATCCTTGAAAACCTTGTTCTGGGCTTCTGGCGGTCGACCGAACTAGAGCATGGTCAATCGAGCGGTCGACCGATGTGCACAACAACGTTCACAAGCCCTGATTTAAGGGTCGACCGTCTCGACCGATCCAGGATCTGGCCCTGGTCGTGTATCACCCCGTTCCCAGAATATGTACTTAGATACGTATTCAGATTTTTCGATCATATTTTTTGATTTACATCCCGTAATTGTTTTTGTTTCGTAATTATTTATGTGATTGTTTTGCACTAAATCATTCGTGGACTCAGAGTCAGCCCTAGTCTGAACTGGGGATCCGATCCTAGTGTATTGCTTGATTTGGTCTTTCTGATAGTCAGATTTGACCGATTTCAATTTCAAATATTATTTTTCAATATTTTAGATTTTTCATGATTTTCTAGAACTTTTCTAAATTAATTTATAAAATCTTCAAAATCGGTGTTGTAA
The DNA here is from genome assembly GCA_038442645.1 of Agave tequilana. NCBI lineage: Eukaryota > Viridiplantae > Streptophyta > Magnoliopsida > Asparagales > Asparagaceae > Agave > Agave tequilana. The sequence continues at coordinate 83,102 of JAVJIF010009413.1, forward strand.
CGCCCCGATCCCAAGGATACGGAGACGTTATGGCGACGTACATACGCGAGGTGAAAACACACTCACGCGTACGTTAAGTCTCAGTACAGGACATAGCCTCCATATAGACAAGAGTTCCAGCAGGAAATAAGTACAAGAATACCTGCAGAAAGGGGTTAGTGATCATAACAGATATAAAAACAGGGATAACTAAGATAACAAGAATAAAGCACAAAGATACCTATGAAGGGTCTCTATGGTAGAGTCTCCTATGTGAATCCAATGAACTAGCTGACCAAACGATAACTCGGATCTCCAACCTGGGCACGCAAACCCAGGGTCGTCAGAAAGCGACCTAGTGAGTGGTAAAATGAAGGAGGCAGTAATATCTACTATAGTAATACAAGCATGATAATAATATATAATACATGATGTTGTATTAGTGATACCTATAATAAGCATATATTAAGCAGAAGAAATATATAAACATGTCATCTTTTAATACCGTCACTCCTAGCCGATTATCATCGGTCATGTCTATAGTCATATCCAGTTTATATAACTGTTGTCTAGTGATGACGTGATAGAAATGAACATGCTAGTTGTGATGTGATGGAAGTGAACCTGCAGATGAGCATATGCAATATAGCCATAATACAGTGTTGTGCATAGACAGTAATGATGTCTGCAAGGTATACAGAAAACAGAATATATGTAATGCAGTGTATACTTGTACATGAGTAGTATATGCAAACACAGAAAACAGAAGATATGCAATGCAGTATATACACAGTATACATGTAACATGATAGCGGATAAATGATCAGGAACAGTAACAAGATAGCATACATGTATCAGGCAAGTCATGTCATTTATACAATAGTAGCAATCAGTATCACCTGGTATTTTAATCAATCTCTTCCAGTGTCCCATACCACTGGCAGTTCATACTAGAGCCCGCACTCCAGTCGAACCCATCCGGACATGGTCTACGGGTACCATTATCCAAACGAGAGAGTGACCAAATAACAAGTGTTCCCGACGTCACTATTGCGTATACTGTTTTATTATGTTAATTGGAAACCCATGGTCGATGAGCTCTTATCGGGTGGGTGTATCCCGTGTATACCCGGGACAACGGCCTTATCAGACCCCTGGCTGCTGAGACCAGGACCAGCCCGCTAGGGCTGTAACATGTAACGGGATCTCAATGAGCTAAAACAATAACAGGAAACGGGAGCTCATGAGTAACAGACGGTAGCCAGCACTACCCCGTCCCCTGCAGTGGGACAAACAATATGGATCCAGTACATCCACCCGATATGATCTAATCAACCATCAAGTCTCCCTCATACCCAAGTTATCTTTATGATTTGATATTTAAAGTACACAGTGTAACAAGAACAAATACAGTACATGATACAGGTAACGGGATAACAGGACCTGAGCTCTGTTGATAGCATAGATCAATATAACGAGAAACGGGAACAATAGATGTGGAATTCCACATATCGTATATCAACAGCTCTTATGTCCAGTAACGGGAATATCAATAACAAGAATATCAATAGATGTAACGGGAAACAATCATGTAAAAGGAATACATGAGTATGACATGCAATATGAACGGTGATCCACATGACAAGAATAGAGAACCATGTATGCATGTGTAACAGGGATGCCGAGAATCCATGTAACGATGATAACAATATATATAGATATATATACACATGAATACGAAATAATATTGTGACGCAACATAGTAACTGTGCAACGGTGATACTAGCACATGAACTATCAGTGTCGTGTATCCATGGCAGAGTGACAATATGCAAGTAGCAGTAATGAAATGACCACGTCTAGTGAATCAGTGTATCTATGTACCGGTGGGACATAGTGTTGCGTGTAAGAGGATCTGTGTAACGGTGTTACATGTACATGAGATAACAGTATCCTGTGTGATAGGATATCCAAGTCCAAGTCATAGTGTGAATACTAATGTTAGCGTCTGGGGTAATAGCATCTACTCGAGTGTTAACTACTGCTAATAAGAATAACGATTCCTATATTCTGAATACGGTAGGTGCCACCAAATTATGAAACAGAATAATCTATTTTAATTATCAATTTAGAGACTAGTTTTACTTAGGAACATTATTAACTTCGGAAATCTCATTAATGAGCCAATCATCCAGATCAGGTATCATCTATCTATCCGTATGTTTTACTTACAGGGACTACAGGGGTTTCCCAACAATGAAATTTAGTGTTTAATAATTATAATGATTTGCCGATAATCACGTTTTATTAATTGGCAACCAACCAAAATACTAAACATGATAAAATATAATTTATATAATTTAGAAAAGGAAAACACTCACAAACTAGTCATGGGAAGGTAGCTCTCTTTCCCACGATCGCAACGGATCCAGAATCGTCCAAAGGGAGTCCGGATGCTCCAGATATCGCCCGAATACTAAAAGTAATAAAAATGGGTTAAATATGTAAATAAAAATAATTCAAATGCAATTACTAAAATGAATCAGGGGGTTTTCTGAAAGTTTACCTTTATTGGGTTTCGAAGCGGGTTTGGGTCGCTCGCGGGTCGGGTTTGGATCCAATACCCAAACTCATCACTTAAATTAAATGGGTAACGGGTTATTGGGTTTAGGGTAGTGGGTTTTGATTAACCCAATAGGGTTAATGGGTTTGGGTTTTACCCAAACCCAATAAAGGAAACACAGCAGCAGCAGCAGCAGCTGTTGATGCTGCCGCGCGCGCAAGCCGGCCAGCCCTGCTGGCCGGCGGCAGGGGGACCCGCCGACGGCGATCCCGGCCGCCGGCGGCGCGACGGCGGTTCAGGCCGCGAAAAAGAGTGGGAGAGAGAGGGTGGGAGAGAGAAAGACAGTTGACAGTAGAAGGAGGAGAAGAAAAAGAAAAGAAAAGGAAGGAGAAGAAGAAGAAGAGGAAGAGGAGGGGGTGCAGTGGGGCAGCGACCGCCCAGGCTGCCTCACCAGCGGTCGCCCAGGCCGGCGGCGGCGCTCAGGCCGCCGGCGGCGGTCTGGGGCCCAGCGGGGGAGAAAGGGAGAGAGTGAGAACGGAATGGCGAGAGAGAGAGAGGAGAAGAGGGCGGGGGTTACATTTCTCCCCACCTTAAAAAAAATTTCGTCCTCGAAATTTCAATTCAAGTGTGAGAACAATATTCCCAACCCCAAAGTCTAAATGTTACGGGTCCACGACACTTCCGATGCGCACTCTGATATCTATAAGGAACTCAGGGTGGAAAAGTATTGTAGTGAATTAACGCTAACAGATTGGAAGCAATAAGATGAAAAGAATGCGAGAAGGAAATCAGAAATTCTGGGTGACAACTGTAAGTAAGGAATACAAAAGAGTCATGGAAGAAATTGTCAATGATACTGTATTCTTGTACTCGTCGTTGGACTTCCCAAATTCAGATACAGATGAGTTGTAATCTGAATCTGATTGTACTGTAGGTCTGAGCCCTAGGATTGACCCAGGTGGTTACCCACACCAGGTGTGAACCTAGGCTCTGATACCACTATGTAACGCCCCGATCCCAAGGATACGGAGACGTTATGGCGACGTACATACGCGAGGTGAAAACACACTCACGCGTACGTTAAGCCTCAGTACAGGACATAGCCTCCATATAGACAAGAGTTCCAGCAGGAAATAAGTACAAGAATACCTACAGAAAGGGGTTAGTGATCATAACAGATATAAAAACAGGGATAACTAAGATAACAGGAATAAAGCACAAAGATACCTATGAAGGGTCTCTATGGTAGAGTCTCCTATGTGAATCCAATGAACTAGCTGACCAAACGATAACTCGGATCTCCAACCTGGGCACGCAAACCCAGGGTCGTCAGAAAGCGACCTAGTAAGTGGTAAAATGAAGGAGGCAGTAATATCTACTATAGTAATACAAGCACGATAATAATATATAATATACGATGTTGTATTAGTGATACCTATAATAAGCATATATTAAGCAGAAGAAATATATAAACATGTCATCTTTTAATACCATCACTACCTAGCCGATTATCATCGGTCATGTCTATAGTCGTATCCAGTTTATATAACTGTTGTCTAGTGATGACATGATAGAAATGAACATGCTAGTGGTGATGTGATGGAAGTGAACCTGCAGATGAGCATATGCAATATAGCCATAATACAGTGTTATGCATAGACAGTAATGATGTCTGCAAGGTATACAAAAAACAGAATATATGTAATGCAGTGTATACTTGTACATGAGTAGTATATGCAAACACAGAAAATAGAAGATATGCAATGCAGTATATACACAGTATACATGTAACATGATAGCGGATAAATGATCAGGAACAGTAACAAGATAGCATACATGTATCAGGCAAGTCATGTCATTTATACAATAGTAGCAATCAGTATCACCTGGTATTTTAATCAATCTCTTCCAGTGTCCCATACCACTGGCAGTTTATACAGGAGCCCGCACTCCAGTCGAACCCATCCGAACATGGCCTACGGGTACCATTATCCAAACGAGAGAGTGACCAAATAACAAGTGTTCCCGACGTCATTATTGGGTATACTGTTTTATTATGTTAATTGGAAACCCATGGTCGAGGAGCTCTTATCGAATGGGTATATCCCGTGCATACCCGGGATAACGGCCTTATCAGACCCATGGCTGCTGAGACCAGGACCAGCCCGCGAGGGCTGTAACATGTAACGGGATCTCAATGAGCTAAATCAATAACGGGAAACGGGAGCTCATGAGTAACAGACGGTAGCCAGCACTACCCCGTCCCCTGCAGTGGGACAAACAATGTGGATCCAGTACATCCACCCAACATGATCTAATCAACCGTCAAGTCTCCCCCATACCCAAGTTATCTTTATGATTTGATATTTAAAGTACACAGTGTAATAAGAACAAATACAGTACATGATACAGGTAACGGGATAACAGGACCTGAGCTCTGTTGATAGCATAGAACAATATAACGGGAAACGGGAACAATAGATGTGGAATTTCACATATCGCATATCAACAGCTCTCATGTCCAGTAACGGGAATATCAATAACAAGAATATCAATAGGTGTAACGGGAAACAATCATGTAACAGGAATACATGAGTATGACATGTAATATGAACGGTGATCCACATGACAAGAATAGAGAAACCATGTATGCATGTGTAATAGGGATGCCGAGAATCCATGTAACGATGATAACAATATATATAGATATATATACACATGAATACGAAATAATAGTGTGACGCAACATAGTAACTGTGCAACGGTGATACTAGCACATGAACTATCAGTGTCGCGTATCCATGGCAGAGTGACAATATGCAAGTAGCAGTAATGAAATGACCACGTCTAGTGAATCGGTGTATCTATGTACCGGTGGGACATAGTATTGCGTGTAAGAGGATCTGTGTAACGGTGTTACATGTACATGAGATAACAGTATCCCGTGTGATAGGATATCCAAGTCCAAGTCATAATGTGAATACTAATGTTAGCGTCTGGGGTAATAGCATCTACTCGAGTGTTAACTACTGCTAATAAGAATAACGATTCCTATATTCTGAATACGGTAGGTGCCACCAAATTATTAAACAGAATAATCTATTTTAATTATCAATTTAGAGACTAGTTTTACTTAGGAACATTATTAACTTCGGAATTCTCGTTAATTAGCCAATCATCCAGATCCGGTATCATCTATCTATCCGTATGTTTTACTTATAGGGACTACAGGGGTTTCCCAACAATGAAATTTAGTGTTTAATAATTATAATGATTTGCTGATAATCACGTTTTATTAATTGGCAACCAACCAAGATACTAAACATGATAAAATATAATTTATATAATTTATAAAAGGAAAACACTCACAAACTAGTCATAGGAAGGTAGCTCTCTTTCCCACAATCGCAACGGATCCAGAATCATCCAAAGCGGAGTCCGGATGCTCCAGATATCGCCCGAATACTAAGAGTAATAAAAATGGGTTAAATATGTAAATAAAAATAATTCAAAAGCAATTACTAAAATGAATCAGGGGGTTTTTTGAAAGTTTACCTTTATTGGGTTTCGAAGCGGGTTTAGGTCGCTCGCGGGTCGGGTTTGGATCCAATACCCAAACCCATCACTTAAATTAAATGGGTAACGGGTTATTGGGTTTAGGGTAGTGGGTTTTTGATTAACCCAATAGGGTTAATGGGTTTGGGTTTTACCCAAACCCAATAAAGGAAACACAGCAGCAGCAGCAGCTGTTGCTGCTGCCGCGCGCGCAAGCCGGCCAGCCCTGCTGGCCAGCGGCAGGGGGACCCGCCGGCGGCGGTCCCGGCCGCCGGCGGCGCGGCGGCAGTTCAGGCCGCGAAAAAGAGTGGGAGAGAGAGGGTGAGAGAGAAAGAAAGAGAGTTGACAATAGAAGGAGGAGAAGAAAAAGAAAAGAAAAAGAAAGAGAAGAAGAAGAAGAGGAAGATGAGGGGGTGCAGCGGGGCAGCGGCCGCCCAGGCTGCCTCACCGGCGGTCGCCCAGGCCGGCGACGACGCTCAGGCCGCCGGCAGCGGTCTGGGGCCCAGCGGAGGAGAAAGGGAGAGAGTGAGAACGGAATAACGAGAGAGAGAGAGAGAGAGGAGAAGGGGGCAGGGGGTTACAGGTGTCAACCAATTCACTGATCAATTCCAGAATTTTTAATTTAAAAATGGAGTTGAATTTCTAAAATCTGCTTTCACATTATCTCTTAGAATTATATTTTTAACTTAACTTATTTTTGGTGAATTTTCTGAATTTATCAGAACTCGACCGGATTTGATATCGGCTAGTATCGCTAATAGATTCTAGGATTTTTATTTTGAAAATGAAATTTTATTTCTGAAATCCGATTTCATATTATTTCTCAGGGTGATATTTTCTACCTCCGGGTATTTTTGGAGATTTTTCTGAAATAGTCAATATTTACCAACATTATTATAATATTATTTATTTTTGAATCTTTTCTCTTTCTTCTTTCTTTCTTTTTCTTTCCCTTTTCTTTTCCCCCCAACAGCCGCCTGCACCCCTCCCACGCGGGCCACCAACCCCATTTAATACCCATCACCCTCACTAACTTCTACCTCTCTTTCTTTCTCTTTCTTTCTCTTTTTCTTTTTCTTTTGCTTTTTTCCTTCTCTCCTCTCTCTTCCCCTTTCTTCTCTACTGGGACGACGCCACCAACCCAAGCCTGGGCCCCACTTTGGTGAACTTGGCGAGTAACCTAGTTGGCGGTGGGCCCCCAACTCCGGCGACTAACTCTCCCAACTCCTTCCCTCTCCTCCATCTCCAACACCAATAAAATCATCACCATCTCCAACTTCATCTTCAATCCACCACCACCTTCTTTAAAATCACCACTACCAACGACTTCCTTCCACCACAAAATCAACACCACCACCTTCATCATCTCTATCATCCATTGCCCCCACAAAGAACCAACACCCTTCTCCTCTCCCTCTCATTTGGGGTGGCCTCGGTCACCCCTGCATGCCGGTGGCTGCCCTGGCACCGCCACCTAGCGCGGCCTGGCCAGCGGCCAGGCCATGGGCCCCCCCAAAAGGGGGGTGCTGTCCGTGACCAGAGGCAAAAGGGGGCAGCAACCCCTACTCCTCTCTTTTCCCTTCTAACTCTCTCTACTCTCTCTCTCTCTCTTTCTCTCTAGTGTCTCTCTCTCTCCCGATTCTCATACTCTCTCTTGCTCTCTCTTTCTCTCTCTAGCTCTATTTCTTCTAACTCTCTCTATCTCCCTCTCCTTTCTCTTATTCTATTTCTCTTTCTAAAAATATTTATCTATATATTTTAATATATATATGTATATATATATTGACAGTGTGTGCGCGTTTTGGACTCCAGGATTTCGCGGCGTTTTTCGTAATTATAGAAGAATGTCCTTGCTTTTTTATTTGGTCTCCCCGCTTTGACGAGTTGAGTTATATTTTGGGAATTTATGTATTTTACCCCGCTTGTATATTATTTTCTTTATGTACCGTGCGACTATATTTGTATGTGACCAAGTGCCCAAGACTGTACATGTAATGCTCTGTGACGACTGGTTGTACTAGTGTAGTTAAATTCATGTACATGTATCTGTTGGCCCAAAGGTTACAATCTCCGGGTTATGTGTTTTGATGATAACAAACCATATAAAAACTATTTAGTACTAATACAAGTTAAAGAATAAATTTCAGGTTGATACAGGTATTGATAGCTCAAGAGTTCTCAAGCATGGGATATTAGGGTCTAACTCAAACGTTGCTCAACATCAACTATCAGAGACTCCTACTTGTAGACTCATATAGTTTATTTTGTTAGAGAATAGTATATACGTTTGAAGCTCAAATACACACACACAAATTCAATACGTATGGTTTTTGGTTTAACCGATTTTGGATTTCAAGTACATATATCGAGTTTTAAATTTGAACCAGTTTTAGTTCTGCTGATCTGCTTGATACCGTTTTATATTTGTTATCATCAATTTTTATTCTTATATTCAAATAACATGATTTAACTTGCATTTAAAAGTTAACTTTCAGATCTAAATTTCTTATTCAATAATTATTTTCAGATTCAAATATTAAAGATGTCAAATATTTGGTTGAACTCTATTCTTATTCTGAAAACAGCTTACAGTTTCTGATTTGATACCTATCAGTGTTTTATTGATAACTTTCTAACACAAAATGATATTTAGTTGATTTTAGTTGCATTAAAAATAAGACTTAAAGATTTACAAATTATTCCTACATACCTAGTTCTGAATTCGGACATTTGCAGCCTGAAAAATGTGCTCAAATTTAACCAATCAGTCAGATTGGCAGTAATGGCTAATTTTCTGGAGGCTGATTTTTAACATGTTTTTAAGACGTGTTTAAGTTTAAAAAAAATGTGGTTAGCTGTATTAGAGGGTTAATTTCTTCCTCTTTTATTCAGGTGAAAGTTTTCTATGTTTACTCTTCCTAAATCCTATATAAGAGGTCATTAGGGTAGAGGTTTTCACAATAACAAATTTAAAGATCAAAAGTTTTGAGTTTTCTTGAGAAAGAGCTTTTGTTTATGTTTTACGCTATTATTTTCAAAAGTTTTCTAAAAATTTTGGTTCTTAAAATCTCTCTTCTATTTTTATATCACTTACAAAACCTTGAGTTTCAATCTTATATATTATTCTCTAGGGTTTTTGTAAAGAAAGTTTTTCAAGAGAGAGTTTGTGATCTTTTGATCATCTAATGCTTATTGTAATTGTTGCTACGCTACCTCTAGAGTAGAGGAGTGTGATTGAGGAGTTAGGTACTCCCTAGTGATTGTAATCCTTTGTGAAAATTCTAGTGGATCAGAAATCCTTCTGGGTGAAGGCGGGGACGTAGAGCTGGGTGCTCGAACCTCGAAACAAATCTCTGTGTTTGCGATTGGTTTACTTGTGTCTTCTACTTTCTATTCATTCATTCTTATATTGTCAATCTATACTCTTACAAAAAGATTGCATTGCGCACCTCAAATTCTTATTTAAAGGAATCACGAGGAAGAAGTTCAGAGCCCTTCAGGGGTATACGGCTTCTAATCTTGCTTTAAGTGATCGTTGAATCATTTTATTTTTAAATGTGCATTGATTAGCATTTCACTTATTCACCCCCCTCTAGGTTGGTATCAGAGTTAGGACTCTAGTTTTTGACTTTACATCCTTAGAGAGATCCTATAAGTTGCTAATCACTATTTTCATATCTTCATTCATACACTAGTAAAAATGGCCGATAACATTAAGACCCCACCTAAATTTGATGGACTCAACTGTCCCATATGGAAAATTAGGATGAACATATTTTTACAATCTCTAGGTAGCCGAGTTGCTAAGTGTTTGACCAAGCCCGATAGTAAACCGTAGGTGAGGAGGACACTTGGTCCAATTTACCTCCAAGGAAGTTGATGCAAATTCGCAGGCTCAAAATGCCTTACTTTTAACATTAAATGAGGATGACTTAACACAGGTTATCCATTGCAAGTCCGCCTATGAGATTTGGTAACACTTATTGGTAACTCATGAGAGAACATTACAAGTCAAGAGAGCTAAAATTGATCTCTTGCGTTCCCAATATGAATGTTTTAGAATGTAAGAAAATGAATCTATTGATGATATGATTACTAAGTTTACTAATCAACAATGACCAAAAGGTGCGTAAGGTGATTCGTGCTATCCCTTCATCATGGAAAATCAAAGCTACCACCTTAAAGGAATTGAACGATAAAGACGAGATGGAGCTCATATCAAAAGAAAAAGTCTATTACTTTCAAGTCTACCTCCACCATCTACGATGATGAAGAAGATGATGAAGAGTTATCTCTTCTTATGAGAAATGTAAAAAGAATGTACCACAAAAATAAGCTCAACATAGAAGGTGATGGGAAGGGAAGGAGGAGAAGAAGATCACATGCTACAACTGTCAGAAACCTAGACACATCATGGCCGATTGTCCAGATTTCAAGAACAAGATATCTTCCTCCAAGAAGTAAAAGAAGTCGTTTGTAAAGAAGGCGTTTAAAGCCACTTGGGATTCGGAAAGTGAATTCGAAGATGAAGTTGACACGGCTAACATGTGTTTCATGGCAAACACACCTAAGATAACTCCCGAACCATCTTATGATGATATTGAGATAAGCAAAGAAGTGTAATTACAAGCTTTTATTGAACTTTTAGAAAGTTTTGATTCTAAGAAGGAAGATTGTTTAAAATTGAAAAAGAAAAATAAAATGCTTAACAATCAAATTGTTGTTTCTTCAAAAGGAAAGGATGAATTATCTTCAACTATTATTTCAACACAAGAGATTTTGATGCCTATAAAGTTGCATGCAAAGCTAAATATCCTAAAATTGATAAAAATGAGTTTTCTATGTTAAAAACTAGAATAAATGATTTGGGAAATATTTAAAAGAATGTGCATTTAACAATACTAAATTAGAAGAAATGTTTTCAATGAAACACATTCACACTTCACATGATAAACCATCTCATGCTAAAACTTCACATGTTCATCATGCCAACATATCACATGTCAATCATGCTAAAACACCACATGCTCACAAATCACATGTTCATAACCTACATGCTCATTATGTTTTTAAATATGAAAGAATTTATAAATATACTTATTGTGGCTGGAATGATCATTTAGCCAAATTTTGTTATGATCATATAAATAGTATGAATAATCATGTTTGGGTTCGAAACACTAACGTATTAGGACCTAAGAAAATATGGGTACCAAAATTCACTCCTAGTTTATTTGATGTAGGTGTGGGCTCTCACATGACGTGAGAGTTGTTGGTGCCTTGAGGTGAATGTATTCCGAGCTAAACGGTGACACTTTTGGATGCATCACTTTCAAGGAGAGTTTGGTGGAAGGACCACCATGGTTTGGAGATATAGAGAGGTGCCCTCTTGGTTTTGGTAGCGATCTCTAACTCCTCATTTAGTTTACATACTTTCATATTAGTAATTTTTAGCATGTCATGTTTTAATGATTATTATATTAAATGTCATGATAATTAGACTTGTGACATACACGTATAGTGATTGAGATACACCCATGTTCATATGGATCCATATTTGTGTTCTCACTTTACTTTAACTATTGTATATATCCTTACTCTAAGACTTATACATTTAGCCTAATGATCATATTGATTTATAGTTTGTTTTATGATTCATGTTTTGATTATATGTTTAAATGTAACCTTCATTAAAACTTGTGTAAATAATTGTACAGCTAATGAGCCACAATTGATTCTTATATGTTTGTGCTTAAATGCTCATTTATACCCATTAGATGTACCCGTATAGCCTAGTTTTGATGATTCTCTCATTTATACTTGTATTTTCTATTTTTGCATATGGTTTCATGATAATGTGTTAGCTTCATGTATATGTTACTTTTGTCTAAACTAATAGATATACATGTACATCCTTAAGCCACTTTCCTTCATGCAATATACTGTTGTGGACTCGTTTATGCTTGGATAAGTATGTATACTCTAGTTTATACAAAACATACATATGTCTTGAGGTTTGTTTTGTTTTGATGAAAATTAAACTTTTATGTTTTTCATGTTTGTAAAGGAATTTGATTTGAGCTTAAAATGCCTTATTTCCATGATTTTGTTGATTACATGATTCTTACACTCTATATTTGGTGTTTACTCATAACGTTATTTTCATGAGCATATATGTGCTTTATAGAGTTTCAGTGTCAATTATAATGTGATTTTCATGTTTTTCATGGGATGTATGATTTGATTTCATATTTTGAAGGATTTCTTACTAGTTTTTAAAAATATCTTTAAAACTAGTTTTTATTCTTCAAATGATATCATTTTCAAACTATGCCTATTTACTTTCAAATCATGATTTTTAAAAATCCTACATTCTAAGGGCGGTTAGATGGGCTACCATGCCTTGTATACCCTTCTTGAATATCTTTTAAACTTGTGCATGATAAGGGTGGTAGGTTTGAGTTATATACTTGATCGTCATTATATTTCTATTGGTATCAAAATTGATATTTTATATATCTGCGTACTCATATGTATTTTCTATATATGCCTCATATTTCAATTGTATATTCATACATATATATATATATATATATATATATATATATATATATATATATATATATATATATATATATATATATGATTTGATTGTGCTTGTTTCATATGTCTTTACAATTTTTTTTGAAAAAGCACAAATTATGTTTGCTAAGCTTGATTTAGTTCATCATGTCAATTATTTTTAATTAGTATCTATTACAAGCTTATGCATTATTTCTTTTAGTATTTCATAAAGGGAGAGAAAATTCTTGTTTTTAAATTGGTGTTATGTAAAATTTGTATTGGTTGTATTTTCAATTTGTATTAGTTTTCATTTCAAATTGGTATCTTACTCCCACCATTTATGATGTAAAATACTTTGATTTGATATATGCTAACATTTTCATTATTAGTATCAATGATCTTAAATTGATTATTCTCTATTTGGTATCCTTATTGCAAAATAATTTTAGTGTTTATCTAAAAATTTGATTTTTACCTTTAATTCGTATCAATATTTTTTCAATTGGTATCAATATTTTTATCAAAAATTTTAAATTAGTATAAAAAATTAAGTTTTGGTCTTTAAGATTTGATGATATGACAATTGATTGTTTTTTTCTTAGCCCATTTATTGATGAATTGACAAAAAGGGGAAGAGATATTTGAGTTTATGTATGCATATATGCATATTTATATTTTGTTTATGCATATATTGTTTATTGGTTATTTCCTAACCCTTTTTGATGTATGACAAAAAAGGGGAGAAGTATTGGTAATTTCATGTTTTATACATGTTCATGTTTTATACATGTTTATCTCATATATGTATATGTAGGTTTCATGTTTTGTACATGTTCATATATGTATATGTTTTCATGTTTTGTACATGTTCATGTTTTGTACATGTTTATCTCATATATGTAGGTTTCATGTTTTGTACATATTCATATATATATTTGTTTTTATGTTTTATACTTGACAAAATAGATCATCATTTGAGGGGGAAGTTTTACCTCCCTCCTATATTTTGTTTTATAGCTTATATGTTTTATCATCATCAAAAAGGGAGAGATTGTTGGCCTAAAGGTTACAATCCCCGGGTTATGTATTTTGATGATAACAAACCATATAAAAGCTATTTGGTACTAATAGAAGTTAAAGAAAGAATTTCAGGTTGATACAGGTATTGATGGCTCAAGAGTTCTCAAGCATGGGATATTAGGGTCTAACTCAAATGGTGCTCACATCAACTATCAGAGACTCCTGCTTGTAGACTCATATAGTTTATTTTGTTAGAGAATAGTATATACGTTTGAAGCTCAAATACACACACACAAATTCAATACGTTTGTCTTTTGGTTTAACCGGTTTTGGATTTCAAGTACATATATCGGGTTTTAGATTTGAACCAGTTTTAGTTCTGCTGATCGACTTGACAACCTTTTATATTTGTTATCATAACTTTTTATTCTTATATTCAAATAACATGATTTACTTGCATTTCAAAGCTAACTTTCAGATCTAAATTTCTTATTCAATAATCATTTTCAGATTCAAATGTTAAAGATGCCAAATATTTGGTTGAATTCTTTCTTTTTCTGAAAATAGCTTACAATTTCTGATTTGATACCTATCAGTATTTTATTGATAACATTCTAATACAAAATGATATTAAGTTGATTTTAGTTGAATTAAAAAGAATACTTAAAGATTTACAAATTATTCCTATATACCTAATTCTAAATTAGGACGTTTGCAGCCTGAAAAATGTGCTCAAATTTAACCAATCTGCCAGATTGGCAGTAATGATAATTTTTTGAAGGCTGATTTTTAATATGTTTTTAAAACGTGTTTAAGTTTAAAAAAAACGTGGTTAGCTATATTAGAGAGTCAATTTCTCCTCTTTTATTCAGGTAAAAGTTTTCAATGTTTACTCTTCCTAAATCCTATATAAAGGGTCATTACGGTAGAGGTTTTCACAACAACAAATTCAAAAATTAAAAGTTTTGAGTTTTCTTGAGAAAGAGCTTTTGTTTAAGTTTTGGGCTATTATTTTTAAAGTTTTCTAAAAGTTTTTAGTTCTTAAAATCTCTCTTCTGTTTTTATATCACTTACAAAACCTTGAGCATCAATCTTATATATTATTCTCTAGGATTTTTGTAAAGAAAGTTTTTCAACAGAGTTTGTGGTCTTTTGATCACCAATGCTTATTGTAACTGTTGCTACGCTACCTCTGAACTAGAGGAGTGTGATTGAGGAGTTGGGTACTCCCTAGTGATTGTAATCCTTTGTGAAAATTCTAATGGATCGAAAATCCTTCTGGGTGAAGGCGGGGACATAGAGCTGGGTGCTCGAATCTCGAAACAAATCTCTGTGTTTGCGATTGGTTTACTTGTGTCTTCTACTTTTTATTCATTCATTCTTATATTGTTGATCTATACTCTTACAATAAGATTGCATTGCACACCTCAAACTCTTATTTAGAGGAATCACGAGGAAGAAGTTCAGAGCCCTTCACGGGGTATACGACTTCTAATCTTACTTTGAGTGATCGTTGCATCTTCTCATTTTTAAATTTTGCATTGATTAGTATTTCACCTGTTCACCCCCTCTAGGGGATTTCAATATCATGCCTGCGATGTTGCCCATTACTGCTTTATTATATGCGTGTGTTCGATACTAACACTTCTGCAGGTTCTATTCGTAACCTTTAGGTTGTGTTTAGCCTCTGGGTTTTCACATTATCTCTTAAAATTATATTTTCTATCTTAATATATTTTTGGTGAATTTTCTGAATTTATCAGAACTCGGGCGGATTTGGTATCGGTCAATATTATTGGTATATTCTCGAATTTTTATTTTAAATATGAGATTTTATTTCTAAATACTAATTTCATATTATTCCTCAGGGTGATGTTTTTTACCTCCAGGTATTTTTGGATATTTTTTCTGGAATAGTCGATATTTACCGACATTATTATAATATTATTTATTTTTGAATTTTTTTCTCTTTCTTCTTTCTTTTCTTTCACTTTTCTTTACCCCACAACAGCCGCCTACACCCCTTCCACGTGGGGCACCAACCCCATTTAATAGCCATCACCCTCACTCAGTTCTCTTTCTCTTTCTTTTTCTTTTTCCTTTTTCTTTTTCCTTCTTTCCTTTCTCTCTTCCCCTTTCTTCTCCACTGGGACGACGCCACCAACCCCAAGCCCAGGCCCCACTCTGGCGAGCTTAGCCGATGACATGGCCGACGGTGGCCCCCCAACTCTGGCGGCTAACTCCCCCAACTTCTTCCCTCTCCTCCATCTCCAACACCAACAAAATCACCACCATCTCCAACTTCTTCTTCTTCAATCTACCCCCACCTCCTTCAAAATCACCACCACCAACCACCTCCTACCACCATAAAATCAACACACCACCACCTTCATCATCTCCATCATCCATTTCCACCACCAAGACCCAACACCCTTCTCCTTTCCCTCACTTTTGGGTGGTCGGCGACCACCCATGCCCGCTGGTGGCCGACGCCCCCTAGTGCAGCCAGGCCGACGGACAGGCCGTAGGCCCCCCAAAGGGGGGCGCTGTCCGTGATCAGAGGTGAAAGGGGGCAGCAACTCCCCACTCCTCTTTATCCCCCCGTCTCTCTATTGTCTCTCTCTTTCTCCGTTTCGCTCTCTCCTATTCTCATACTCTCTCTAGCTTTCTCTTTCTCTGTCTAGAAAATTCTCTCTAGCTCTCTCTTTTCTCTCTAACTATCTCTCTCTTCTCTCTTATTCTCTTTCTCTCTCTAAAAATATTTATCTATATATTTTAATACATATATTAGTTGTGTCTGCGTGTTTTGAACTCTGAGATTTCACGGCGCTTTTCGTAATTATAGACGAGTGTACTTGCCTTTTTATTTGGTCTCCCCGCTTCGACAGGTTGAGTTATGTATTGGGGATTTATGTATTTTACCTCGCTTGAATATTGTTTTTTGTTATGTACCGTGTGACTGTATTTGTATGTGACTAAGTGCCCAAGACTGTATATGTATTGCTCCATGACGATTGCTTGTACTAGCGTAGTTAAATTCCTGTACATGTATCATGCCTGCAATGTTGCCCATTACTGCTTTATTATATGCGTGTGCTTGACACTAATACTTCTGCAGGTACTATACCCAATTTTCGGGTTGCGTTTAGTGTAACGGTCCCATTTTGTAGACAAAAGATTAGTCCGAAACTCCCAATAAATCATAATCTCCATTATTATCCCAAAAAAAAAAAAAAATTTTGGCAGCACCTCCCCTAAAATTTCACATTTTTACATGACATAGAACATCAATTTTGGGTCAACACAGCCTACTTATTCCAAATAACAATTTCGGCCCACACGGCCTACTTATTATAGGGTATAAATATGTCTCAATCCAAAATTTATATTCTCATTACGTGTTTCTACATCATGTTTCCAAAATACATCTTAATAAGATATAACATCAAAGATTTGATCTCCAAACACATCATCACCAAGTACAATCACCAGTCTTAGTTCTCAAAACATTACTGTTGACTGAATTTTCCTGCACACAAAAATATAGTATTTTAGAATATGATGTGCAAGTCTCAGTTCTAATCCGCGGTAGCAGGGCTATGCGGGTCGTGATCCTCAAGGAGGGACTGCGATGGAAGCGTTAAGCAAGTTATCTCTAAAAATTATCTTTTTATTATTAAGTAGTGGTATTTACAATGGGTGGTAGAAAAGAATATGGAGAAGTTGTGATTTAATCTACAAAAAGAAAAGAAAAGAAAAGAAAAGAATACTTACTTGAGTTTGGTTGAAGAAAAACGTGAAAACCTTACATGTTCTACCTTGCTTAGGAGGCGTTCAACGCATAGATCATAAACTCGAGTCCGGTCCTTGTGCACATTATATCGTCAAGCATATCAAGAACGAAGTGATGCGAAGCTTTGGAAGTGGAGAACGTTTTCATGAACTATCGTTGGCTCTCACGTAGCTTAGTTATACTTGTTTGGAATTCACTTGCATGTTCATCAATCAGCCACAAAGAAATCACAGAGAAAAAGAAATAGAAAACAAAAGGAAAAGTAAAACACAAGAATAATAAACAAAAGAAAAATATTACCTTTATTCATGAATACAATGGCCGAGAAGAGGAAGATACATCGGTGTCACGCTCAATATAAACCTCTCTCTCTCTCTTGAAAAGAAACCCTAATTACAAAACTAGAAGAAAGAATGAAACTAAACCCTAGCTTTTGGCCCTTTGCTGGACGCTGGACGCTTTGTACGTTACACTGCAGGGGGTATTTATAGGTGCAGAAGGAGTTAGAGTCCAGTTACAACTCTCCCACGAAAGCTGATCCCCAGACTCGTCAGAAATGCCGCGGAAATGGGAAATTTGCCGCGGAAACGCGGCACTTTTGTAGCCAAATGCCTAGAAATTGCATCCTGGCTCTTAATCTTTGGATTTGGATATAACTCGGGAATCAAGTTACCTAGATCCCAAATCTTTTTCACGAATTTTCCTTCTCTTCTTTTAGCTTTTATCCTCATCCTGCAAGTGTTTAGGGTTGAATAGAAGTCTATCCTTCCCTCTTCTTTGTATTTTCAACTTTGGCCCTTGTGTATTTGCAATTTTGACAATTGATATTTGCACTTTTACACCTGGGCTTCAAACATGGGCTTGGATCTGAGCTTTTGGGCTCTTTAAGCTTTATTTATTGTTAAAATAATAATTCGAGGCCTGCACACAATAAATTACAAATTATTAATAAATGTGCAGAATTAAATGAATAAATATGAAAATGTGATGGTAAATATGATGATAAAAATGCACTTTTCACTACCAATCACACCCCCACACTTATCTTTTTGCTCGTCCTCGAGTAAAAACAAAGAAAAAGAAAAAAAAATGAAAAGTTAATCTAACCTAACTCACTTTCGTAGGAATCACGATTGCACTTAGCACGTGTAACAAGCCGTTAAACCTCTAGGTTACCCTAGAGGACGAGTGTTGTCTCGTGAGGGTTTTCAGCGGATTGCACCCACAAAATCCATAAAAAGGAAAATATTTGAATTATTATTGAAGAGACTAAGTAGTCTATAAGTTTTAGGATCCTCATTTTATTCATTCTTTAAACTTAGTCTTTATAAAATTAATTGTTTTTCATTTTAGGTAAGAATTAAAATTGAATTTCTAATATAGTCTTTTTCGTTACCAAAAATCATATGCATCCTTATGTTTTTACTAAGAATTCCTTAACTTGGACTCTCATGCCTCTTTATTATTTTTATAACTTCATCTAATTTTCTTTCGTGTAAGTATCAAGGCTTCTTGAGGCCCTAATACCTAACTAATTGATTATTAGATGTGTTAATAATTTTTTTTTAATATGTATAACTCATCTAATTTTCTTTTGTGTAAGTATCAAGGTTTCTTGAGGCCCTAATACCTAACTAATTGATTATTAGATGTGTTAATACATATAAGTAATTTTTCTTAGTTTAGGCTTTCTAATCCACCCATGTAGCGAACTTAAAGTCGATGACTCCCAAACCGGTCGGCTTTAGGGCACCAGGTGAGAAAACACCCCGCGGACTCAAATTCGAGTGAATTAGGCCACGAAACTAAGGTTTTATTATTTTTTATATTTTTTGCATTCACCTTTAGGCGTGAATACTTATGCTTCTTGAGGTACATGTATCCAGCTTAATTTTTTATATTTTTTGCATTCACCTTTAGGCGTGAATACTTATGCTTCTTGTGGCACATGTATCCAGCTTAATTGGTGATTTTCTCTCTTTTTTTTATATATATGAGGCACAAAGGTCTTTGTCTTAGAATCCTAGATATGCATTAGATATGCACATTTCATTAAGGTAAAAATCAAGACTAATTATTTATTCAATTTCTCTCCTATACCTAAAATTTAAACAATTATTTATTTTGATCAAGTTTTTAGAAATCCTAATCATGATTTTCCTAATCCTTAAAACTAACTTAGATTTCTTTCAAAAAATAAGTCAAAATACTTCCTTTTTATAAATTTTTTTTTTAATTTTTATTAGCAAATTTTTGTTAGTTTTTACCTATGTTAGTATGTCAGTAAGTATGTTAGTAAAGCCCACCCCCACACTTATCTCATGCATTGTCCTCAATGTATGAATGAATGCATATATGCATGAAACAGAATAAGGGAAGGCGGAAGTTACCTTAAGGTGGTGGTTCCGGTGGTGGTCTAATTGGTCCACGAAATGCGGCCCAAACAAGATAACGTGGTAGTTCACGGGACCTACCTTTATTGACCTCTTTTTATTTACATATTTACAGTTCCCAGAATGAATAGGATCATGGAAGATCCTCTCGTGAAACTTACTCCCTTTACATGACCAGTCCTGGAAAATCATCACAGAGTCATGGTCTATACCTATGTCCAACAAAAGAATGTGACTTGGTAAAATGGTTGACTTGGACTTAAGAATGATAGGTTCAGGATCTAATACCGACTCAGGAAAGAAACTCAAATCAAGTAAAGGTTCAGCAGTCGGGCTAGGATCAAGAAGTGGGTCCAAGTCAAGAAATTGAAACTCAAGTCTACAATCATTTTCCCACAATGGAATGTGACTCAATGTTGGTGATTCAAGTTCAGGAATGATAGGTGTGGGAATCAAAACTGACTCTAAAATATTACCTAAGTCGGGTAACAAAACAGGAGTCAATAATGATTCGGGAATTTGAACTTGATCATAGATTTGGGAATCTAGGTCACATATCTCATTAGTTTCAATCTCATAAAAATGGGAACTTGCCAATTTTTCCATGGGACTTTCAAAATTGCACAATTGGTCAAGTTCAATATGATCATCAAAAATGGGTGATTCAATTTCATGATCTATGGGTATGGGAATAAATGTTGGCTCAGAAAATTGGTCCAAATTGGGTAAGGATACTGGAGTCAACATAGATTCGAAGATGGAAACTGAATCGCAAAGTTGGGAATCGGGTTCACATTCATAATCTAATTCAATCTCATTGAAATTAAAACTAGCCAATTTGTCTAAGGATTGGGATTGAGCAAGTTCATATTGATGTGATGAAATTGAATTTTGATCAAGGTCTTCTAAACAGAATGATTCTTGGTTCCTATCAAGATGCTCAAGAATGTTTGAAAGTCTAGAAATTTGATCATTCATTGTATCTTGCAACCGATCCACTTTTTCTTTTAACCCATCGAATAGATCAATGGAGGACTGAAACCTTGGTGATGTGGGAAAAGACGTATATGAAGATAATGGTTGAACAGGTGGTTGACCATATGGCTCAGGGTGTTGAATCCCCATTGACTCTGTGAAGAGTAGTGATGATTATTCCAATCTTGTTCATAGTATTGGGACTGGGGCATGTAATGATTCGGATAAGACCAATCTGGCACACTAGGTTGGTTAGAGTTATGATATGCCGGGTTGGTAATATCCGAAAAAGAGGTTGGTGTATAATATGGACCCTCATTAAAATTGAAAAAATTATTGTTATAGGCCATATCACACAAAGCAAACAAAAGAAAAAAAACAAACAAAAAGAAAAATTTCTAACCTAAGTTAGGGTAGACCTAGACCTAGACGACTCCTAACTGGTTAGACTGTCCACGGGAGGTAGGGTGTAGACTTTGACCACAAGTTAATCAGCCAGGTCGGGGCAAGAGTGGTGGGAGGTTTTCCGTCAAAGACGTTCCTTAATTAAATAACCACCACACTTCGGGCTTTCGGCCCTCAATCCCCTTCCTAGACACTGATTTGGCAGGAGTCAACTTCCAACACTGTTCCCCCTTAGGATAATCTCCTATTGAGTCCGAGATGTCCCTAGGGCCAACGTCTACTAATTTTTAAGTTAGGCTTGGGTTAGTGAGTGCTTGGGATATGATTTTTGGGCTAAGGAAGGGTGATGAAATCCCCACCTTATCTTGTTAATGGGTTATGCCCTTAAGATGAATTAGTGTAAGTGTACAAGATAAATAGATAAGAATCACTCAAAGCAGAAAATCAACCAAGAGATGAGTCCTATTCTACATGCAATGCGTACGTACCTTGCTCCTCCAGCACTCTTCAACAGTAAATAAAAATATTGAAAAGACACGTGCCTAATATGCAAACGTCTAATCAATTTTATCTTTAACAACAAATAATTTACTGTTGAATTAATTAGCAGTATACAGGTTTATCACAGAACAAACCCAACAGAGCAGAAAACAGTATTTGCAATTTGCAGAATCCTGCAAAAATTTCAGTGAGTAATCCTCTACTGTTACCGCGTTTCCGCGGCTATGGCCGCGGATCCGCGGCAATACAGTAGTCTCTGATGCTCTGCCTTCGAGGGCAGAGGCACAGAGGAGCTATATGTCCACTGCTGCTGCTGTATTTCTGTTTCCTGTTCTCCAAACCTGCAAACAGAAAAGAATAAAGAATTAGTTAAAAATTAAATTTTTATTTTAGAGATAAACTTACCGTCCCTCCCCGGCAACGGCGCCAATTTGTTGACTGAATTTTCCTGCACACAAAAATATAGTATTTTAGAATATGATGTGCAAGTCTCAGTTCTAATCCGCGGTAGCAGGGCTATGCGGGTCGTGATCCTCAAGGAGGGACTGCGATGGAAGCGTTAAGCAAGTTATCTCTAAAAATTATCTTTTTATTATTAAGTAGTGGTATTTACAATGGGTGGTAGAAAAGAATATGGAGAAGTTGTGATTTAATCTACAAAAAGAAAAGAAAAGAAAAGAAAAGAATACTTACTTGAGTTTGGTTGAAGAAAAACGTGAAAACCTTACATGTTCTACCTTCCTTAGGAGGCGTTCAACGCATAGATCATAAACTCGAGTCCGGTCCTTGTGCACATTATATCGTCAAGCATATCAAGAACGAAGTGATGCGAAGCTTTGGAAGTGGAGAACGTTTTCATGAACTATCGTTGGCTCTCACGTAGCTTAGTTATACTTGTTTGGAATTCACTTGCATGTTCATCAATCAGCCACAAAGAAATCACAGAGAAAAAGAAATAGAAAACAAAAGGAAAAGTAAAACACAAGAATAATAAACAAAAGAAAAATATTACCTTTATTCATGAATACAATGGCCGAGAAGAGGAAGATACATCGGTGTCACGCTCAATATAAACCTCTCTCTCTCTTGAAAAGAAACCCTAATTACAAAACTAGAAGAAAGAATGAAACTAAACCCTAGCTTTTGGCCCTTTGCTGGACGCTGGACGCTCTGTACGTTGCACTGCAGGGGGTATTTATAGGTGCAGAAGGAGTTAGAGTCCAGTTACAACTCTCCCACGAAAGCTGATCCCCAGACTCGTCAGAAATGCCGCGGAAATGGGAAATTTGCCGCGGAAACGCGGCACTTTTGTAGCCAAATGCCACGCGCTTTGGCGCGTGGCCTCTCCTGGTCCGTCCATGTGGGCGTTTCCTTCTAGAAATTACATCCTGGCTCTTAATCTTTGGATTTGGATATAACTTGGGAATCAAGTTACCTAGATCCCAAATCTTTTCCACGAATTTTCCTTCTCTTCTTTTAGCTTTTATCCTCATCCTGCAAGTGTTTAGGGTTGAATAGAAGTCTATCCTTCCCTCTTCTTTGTATTTGCAACTTTGGCCCTTGTGTATTTGCAATTTTGACAATTGATATTTGCACTTTTACACCTGGGCTTCAAACATGGGCTTGGATCTGGGCTTTTGGGCTCTTTAAGCTTTATTTATTGTTAAAATAATAATTCGAGGCCTGCACACAATAAATTACAAATTATTAATAAATGTGCAGAATTAAATGAATAAATATGAAAATGTGATGGTAAATATGATGATAAAAATGCACTTTTCACTACCAATCAATTACATATACCATAAGTCCCTAGTCCCAAAATATCACAAAGGACAAGTAACATACAATAAGTGGGCCACAAGTATAACAATCTAGAAAAGTATTTAAAGTAAAGCATACATGTGAAGATGGTAACAAAAACAAGTATGTATAGTATGTTGTTCGGTCTATTACTAAATTCTCCGAGCTAAATCAATCTCTTTTCTTTATCTAAACCTGAAATGGATGGAAAGAAAAGGGGGTGAGCTCAACGGCTCAATGAGTAAACTACACAAGCAACAAAAATTTAATAAGATAAAATTTTATCACAACCATACCCTTTAAGAGGTTTGCGGAGGTCTTACATGAATATGATAGCTGCTACTCCTACAATGTGACCCTCTTCTATCCATCCCCATATACTTCACATTTATTAGCTAAATGTCTCAACTACCATACTTCCTTTTATTAACTTGTAATTATCTCTCCTAGTACAACAACAAGTTCAAGTTCATCAATGATTTTCCTACATGTATATTTCTATGTGTATTCCTTTACCCTCACCTTGACAAGTAGATAACTTTATTTAGATATCCACGGTGCCTATGAATCCCTTTTATAGAACATCACATTCAGACAATACATTATATTCTTTATTAATGGAGCACATACATACATAATTCATAGACATGAAGCTTAAATTCTCCGTCTTATCCCTTCTACCGGCTCCCGTCCGACCCCTTCCTCCTTATAATTACAAATAGATTTATATATATATACATATGAAATATGACTACCGTCTTCTCCCTCCTACCGGCTCTCTCCTGTGTCACGCCCCGCTTCCCAAACTACGTGAAAACGGAGTTACGACGAGAGTCGGCGACGTATATACGCGAGAAAAACACCCCACGTATATACACTAAGCCTAAAATAACGTGAACAAGATATAAATAAACCATAATAAATCAAGATCACTGCAATATGACATATAAATATTTAACACAATGATAATAAATGAATGAAGGAAAGAAATGACAAAAATTAACTTGTAAAAGATACATCAAAACACAGAAAGCTTCCCCAGTGAACTGGTCATGGCTGCACGGGAGAGGAGTTGGTGCAGCCAGGGGGATGGTGCGCGCAAGGGTTGATGGAGAAGGAGCTCGTTGTAGATCTCCGGAGAGATGGCGGGGGCAATGCACAGAGAATCTCTATTGGAGGGAATCTAGGCTCACGTCAAGGGGTCCCTAGTGCTATGGATCATGGGGATTCTGCCATGGAGGAGTGCGAGGGCTGTCAATGTAGGGAGCTGTTGGGCATTGCCGTGGGGTTCTCATAGTGGGGTGTGGATCAAGGCTAAAGGGCATGGGTAATGAATAAGAAACCATAAGAATATTAATATCAAAATAATAATACATAACTCACATAATAACCACAATAATAACACTACAAATAATAATAATAATAACAACTACTAATAATATTACCTTCCTCATTATATTTACATATATATACAAATGAAACATAACCACCGTCTTCCCCTCCTATCGGCTCCCGCTCAGTCCCTTCCTCCTTATTATCTCACACGCGCGCGCGCAATGAAACATGATCACCACCTTCTCCCTCCTACTGGCTCCCGTCAGTTCCTTCCTCCGAGCAAACAAGCCAAGTGCAAATCACATAATTATCATACTATTAGACACATGATATTTATGTTGTATGTAATTAGACGCAATAATTCTTATCAATTACAAACATATGTGAACACGTATAAACCTTATGATTTGCAAAGATCCCCATTTCATAGGATCGTTATCACATTCAGGATTGATCATAAATCACTTGTATAGGGGTTCTATTTTACATCCTTCTTTCCCATAAATGATAGATAAATTCCACTCGATTTCTTATACGTTGAATTTAGTGTATTAACAACATATGGTTATGCTCTCTCTAAAGTTCTACAATATCGAAAAGTACTAGGGTTTAATCACCCCTAATTATGAGTTCAATGTATGTTACCATGAAGGATTATTTAGCTAGCTATTACTAACTTCTACCATTGGTGAATATTTTAACTCAATCATTTATAGAGAAAAGAGGAAAGTAGATATTTCATGATTCCTAGATTACTCCTGTACTACATGAAATTTGTCCCCAAATTTCTCTCAATCCCTCATAAATTTCCTACATGTATTTACTTGAAATTAACCAATGTCAACAACATAATTCGTGGGTGTAGTAGTCTACTCACCTATCTTGACTGATCTCTTCGTTAAATCTCCTTGACCGCATTCCCACATAACCACCCTAGCAATTGAAACATGAAAGATTTAGATCATCTATTTCATCTACATTAAGAGAAGACATTTGATAATTACCTGATCACTTTCAGTTTGAGTTTATGCTCTGAAAATAGTAGTTTTGGAGCCTCAAAATTAGATTTAGGGTTAACACCACTCCCCAAGAATAAACCTGAATCTACTCCCTTCCTCCACCTATCGATCCAACGTGCGCCCCCCCAAGGCCGGGCGCGACCTGGCCAGCAGTGCGTGCGCGATGCTGCTGCTGGTGTTGCTGGTGCTGCGCGTCGCCGCGCGCTCCCCTGGCTCCAACCGGGGACGTGAAGAAGGGGAGGAGAGAGAGAGATAAAGTAGGAGGGAGATGGTTGTAAGGATGAGATCTCTTTAGAAAATTATGGGAGGAGACTTGAGAATTCTAGGGCTTTTGGAAATACAGAGAAGGAGAAATTTTTCTCAAATCTAAACATAAGAAGATGAGGAGGGCAAAATGGGTAAAAAGTTTTCTCTTTAGAATAATTTACAATATGAGGACTCTCCTCTTGTTGCCACATGTCCATGCTTCAGTCAAGAAGATCCAAGCCCTAGATCTCATCTTACATGCACACCTACACCTTCCCACTATCTCCAAGGATTAAATTATTAGCATATCACTAGGTCTTAATTAAGTTAACCATGGTATTAGAAATCCCCATGTGACACTTAATACATACACCAATTTATACAAGTATTAGGTACTCGATACTCATTAATTATATATACTCATATACCATACCCTTTAATTTACATTATTTTAGTTTAGTGGAAGTGAACCACTCATAGAAATTTAATTATTATTATTATAAGGATAACAATTTAAATTAATCTATCAACCGATAATCCCGATAATTAGAGTGTGAAAAGATATTAGTTAAAACCGGTTGTTAAATTTCTACCCTCCTTAAGGGAGCTTCATCCCCAAAACTCAAGGTACCTAGAAAAAGCTGTGGGTAAGTCTTTCTCATTTTCTCCTCTGGTTCTCAGGTAGTTTCTTCGATCTCTTGGCTTCTCCATAATACCTTTACTAAAGGAATCGCTTTGCTCCGCAATTATTTCTCTTTATGATTTAGAACCTGTACTGGCTCCATCGTATATGACAAATCCTCTTGGAGTTACAATGGTGAGTAGTTGAGGACATGACTGGGATCTGGTATGTATTTCCTCAATTGCGATACATGAAATACGTTATGTATTTTCTCAATCTCTGGTGGCTAGGCTAGTGTTCCAATTCTTTTCAATATTTCAAAAGGTCCGATAAACCGAGGGTCTAACTTATTTCATTTGCCAATGTGTACTACTCCTCTCATTGGAAATATTCTCAGGAAAAGCTTATCTCCTTCTGCAAACTCTAAGGGTCTCCGACGCTGATCTGCGTATGTCTTTTGTCTATTTTGGGTCGCCTTCATTCTCTTCCTTATTATTTGAATTTTCTCTGTCGTTTCTTGAACTATATCAGTTCCAAACAATCTTCGGTCTCCCATCTCTTCCCAACAGATTGGGGATCTACATTTCTTATCATACAAGGCTTCAAATGATGATATCCCCATAGTTGATTGGTGACATTGTTATATGCAAACTCTACTAGTAGTTGGTATTTTTCTCAATTGCCTCCAAAATTCAATACGCATGCTCTTAACATATCTTCTAATATTTGTATAGTTCTTTCTGATTATCCATCAGTTTATGGGTGCGCCGCTGTACTCGGATGTAGCTTAGTACCCAAAGTTTGGGATAGACTGACCCAGAACCTTGACTAGAACCGAGGATCTCGATCTGACACAATTGTCTCGGGTACTCCATGAATCCAAATTATCTCTCGGAGATATATTTGGGCTATCTTATCCATTAAATAGCTTACTCGAATGGCTAGGAAATGAGCGAATTTTGTGAGTCGGTCGACTATCACCCTTATGGTGGCATCATATCCTTGAGGGGATTTAGGGAGTCCTGTCACAAATTTCATAGTAATATGGCTCCACTTCCATTAGGGAACTTGCAAGGGCAAGAGGAGTCCCGGAGGTTTCTTGTGTTCAGTCTTGACTTGTTGGCATATCAGACATCTCTATACAAATTTAGCTATGTCATTCTTCATTCCTTCTCACCAAAAATTGGATCGCAGATCCTGATACATTTTAGTTGTTCTGAGATGGGCTGTATAAGGGGTACAATGAGCTTCAGTCATAATTCGCTCCTTGAGCTTAAGGTCTGGAGATATATATATTCGGCTTCCCTTTCTCAGTAAGTCTCTTACAATGGTAATCTTGAGTTTCACCTCTTTGCACCCTTTCAACATTCTTAGCTATCTGATCATCCTTTTGATGTACTTCTTTGATTTCTTCATAAAGATCGAAGCTAATGCTGACTTGATTTACCTGACTAATCCCCCACCTGGGTTCTTTTATTAGAACCTCAAGTTGCATCTTCTCTATTTCTTTTAATAGACCAATTTGTTGGGTTAACAATGCAGCTAAGGATCCTCCAGACTTCCGACTAAAAGCATCAACCACCACATTGGTCTTTCCAGAGTGATAATGAATGGCCAAATCATAGTCTTCCATTAATTCCAACCATCTCCTTTGACAGATATTCAATTCCTTTTGGATAAAGATGTATTTTAGGCTCTTATGATTTGTATATATATATATATATATATATATATATATATATATATATATATATATATATATATATATATATATATATATATATATATATATATATATATCACAAGATACCCCATAAAGGTAGTGTCGCCATATTTCAAGACAAATATCACTGCAGCCAGCTCAAGATTATGGGTTGGGTAGTTTCTTTCATGGTTCCTAAGCTACCTAGAAGCATATGTAATTACTCTTCCATGCTGCATCAACACACACCCCAACCCCGACTTTGACGCATCACTGTATATAATATAACCTTCAGTCCCAGAGGGCATGGCTAAGATTGGAGCTGACGTTAGTTTATCCTTCAAGTCTTGAAAACTTTTCTCCTGACTATCCCCCCAATAGAATTTGAGGCCCTTCTTGGTTAACTGTAATAATGATACTGCTATTATGAAAAATCCTTCTACAAACTCCGATAATACCCAGCCAACCCTAAGAAGCTTCGCACTTCCGTAACATTGGTGGATCGAGGCAAATCCTTAATTGCCTCGATCTTTGAAGGATCTACCGATATTCCTTCCTTATTTATGATGTGACCGAGGAATCCAACTTTTTCTAGTCAGAATTCACACTTCTTGAATTTTGCATAGAGTTGTTTCTCCCTCAATAATTGTAATATTATCTTTAAATGCTTTTCATGTTCTTCTGTGCTTCTTAAGTAAATTAGTATATCATCAATAAACACCGCCACGAATTGATCTAAGTATAGCTGAAAGATCCTATTCATCAAATCCATAAATGCTGCTGGGGCGTTGGTTAATCCAAACGGCATCACTAAAAACTCATAGTGTTCATATCTGGTTCGAAAGCCATCTTGGAAACAACTTTTGGTTTAATCTTTAATTGATGATATCTAGATCTTAGATCTATTTTGGAGAATATGCTGGCACCTTGAAGTTGGTCAAAAAGGTCATCAATCCTTGGAAGTGGATATTGATTTTTGATAGTGACCTTGTTCAGTTCATGATAATCTATACACAGTCTCATACTCCCATCCTTCTTCCTTACAAATTGCACGGGAGCGCCCCAGGTGATACACTCGGCCGAATAAATCTGAGGCTCAATAACTTGCAGTTAGTTCTTCAATTATTTCATCTCTGCAGGTGCCATTCTATAAGGAGCCTTTGATATGGGATTTATCCCTGATAGAAGATCAATAGAAAACTCTACTTTCCTATCTGGGGGTAAGCCTGGTAGATCTTCCGGGAATACATCAGGATATTTTCTTATGACTGGTATATTTTTAATTTTTATCTCCATACCTTCCTTATCTATTATAGTTGTCAAGAATCCTTGACACCCATGCCTCAATAACTTAGTGGCCTTTAAAGCTAAAATTACTAGAATGGTAATTTTATTTTTTGTCCCTTCATATACATTTTCTGGAGCTCCTTCCAACTTAAAGATTATTCTCTTCTGATAACAGTCTACATAAGCACGATTTGTTGACAACCAATCCATTCATAGGATGAGGTCATATTCCATCTCTCCTATTTTAATCAGATCTATTTGTACTTTCATTTTTCTTATAATAATTTCACATCCTTTATAGTATACATTAGTGGTCAATTTTGCACCTACAGGGGTTGACACCATTAGTTGATAATTCATAGGTTCAGATTCCTTGTTAATTGTTATTGCAAATGATAAAGAAATAAAGGAGTGTGTAGTACCAGAATCAAATAATACTCGAACAGTATTTTCAGATATACAATTAGTACCTTCGCCTACTGCGTTAGATGCTCGAGCCTCTTGCAGAGTTACTGCATTCATTCTTTCTTGAGCCTTTGGTTGTTATACTGAAGCCTGATTCATGACTGTACGAGTTTTGTTGGCAGGCTGGCGAAAAGCAACTGTGGGTCCAACTGCTGATGGGGCGATGCCCAGAGTCGGTCTACCTATTCCCCTACTAGCACCTGAATGTCCGTGTAAAGTTGGACAATCTCTCCTCATGTGACCCAGTTTTTTGCAAGTAAAGCAGTGCTTGCCTGCGGAGCAAGTGCCAATGTGATTGCGGTTACACCTCGGACACCACATATTCACTGCAAAGCTAGAACGTGGGAAGGATGTAGGTGACGCCGCATGAGAAAACCCTACGCCCCTGGGCCACGAGTTCATCATGATTCTTTGGACTGGCATTAGGGAAGACCCGACACCTCTGTCGGGCCTGAAGAGGTAAGCTCCAAAACTCGGTATGTTAGCAAACTGGGGGCGCTTTACGGAAGGCAGCTCTCTGATTCTTGCGTCCTGATTTTCTTGCATATCCCTTTCAACTTCTAGTGCTTTTTCTACGACTTGGCTATAAATTTACAGTTGAAATGGGATTAATTCGCTCCTGCCTTCATGCTTCAAACCCCTCATAAATCTTTTTGTTCTATCCTCCTCTTCAGATACCAGCTTCTTAGCATATCTTGATAGTTGAGTGAACTTGACTTCATATTGACTCACTGTCAATTGATCTTGTTTCAGGTCTTGGAATTCCATTGCAAGCTTGTCTTTTGCTACTCCTAGTATATACTTTTCATTAAACTTTTTGACTAGAAAGTTCCAAGAGATTTCTTTTCCCAAAGTTTTAGCTCCACCTCTAACCATTTTCCACCAACGTTTTGCCTCCCCTTGGAACATAAAAGAGGTAAAAGATACTCGTTGACTCTCAGTACATTCCATGACGTCTAATATCTTCTTAGGTTGGCGAAGCCACTCTTCAGCTTGTATTGGATCGGCCCCTCCTTTAAATGCTAGCAGATTCAACTTATGAAATTGCTTTAGAGCTCTACGCGGGTTACTTATGGTTGCCACTTGTACCAGCTAATCTGACATTCTGTCCAGAACCCTCTAGTTGACATTTGATTGTTCTCCTACAAACTCATAGTTTGTCAGGGATGGACGCTTCTGATCGCACTGTGCAGTGGGACATTGCCTTCAGACTTAACATCTGGTGCTGGAAAGTTTAAGTCCATCTATACCTAAAAGAATAGTCCAATCTTATTATCGACAATATTATCGACAATATTAATGACATAAAGCATATTCCATATACAAAATACTGGTTTCATTTATAACTACAAAATATTTCTGTAACAAGATTTACATTGACATGCTTACATTCCTACAAAACATGCGAGTGTATTTATAATAAGATACATCGTTCACACGTATTTCTTTTATAACATATACAAAAACCTTTCCTCCCCAAAAAAGCTCTAAATATGCGAGCCAAGGCTTCTTTTCCCAAAGTGCTACACATCAAGGTCCCTCTCAAGGAGTGATATTAGAATCAGTGAAGCTTTCATCTTTGTCATCCCCTACAAAATTATCTCCTTTGTGGTCCTCTTTCTCAGGGTCTTCTTCTCCAAGATCCACTTCCTCAGGGTCTTCTTCTTCTTTAGGATCCACTTCCTCAGGTTTTCTTCTTCTTCAGGGTCCTCTCCCTCCATTATAGTATCATCCTCACACCTCCAGTACTCGTGGTCATCATATAAATTCATATCTTCAGCCCAGCTAGAATTTCACCAAATATCTCCAAAAAATATCTTCCTTGGGGTTTTAATTCATCATCAGGTAAGACTCCCAGGTCTACAGTCACTGGCATATTTCTTATGGCACTTTCAGCATCACTAACTGTATCCTCGTCATCAAGTCCTACTAGACCGACTGCATTATTGCTGTCCCGGGGGCCATTAAAGATGATTCTGGACAGTCTCATCTGATTCGTAATCCCAATCCATGTGATTAGCCACCCAACTCAAACTTTCTGACTTCGAACTATCGGATGATGATCCTGGCATGTCAGAATCTCCCATCTGTAGAAGTAAAAGATTTATATCAAATTATTTATCTCCCAATTTCTCAAAAATAATAGGCTACACGTATATAACAGGATATGTTAGAGAACCTGCAATTCCTTCATCATACCTAAATTCCCTAGATTTACCATTGATTCGAGTGTCCTTTCCTCTTGGATTAACCCTGACTTGTGTGATATTTTAGTTGCTCTCCCATCCTAGTGTCCCATACCACTGGAGATCCATGCAAAGGGTCCGCACCCCTCGCAGGATCCATTTGACCCTAAGTATAGAGGTACCCAAATTCAAATGTAAGAGAACAGTTAAATACCATACATTTTAGGGTCAGTCACACCTAAGACTCCACTATCTCTTCATACTACTCGTATTAATTACACAAACACAGGTACAAGTTACACACAGTTACACAATCAAACCATGTGCACTACATCTATCTAGACTAACCTTATCTAAACCTTACTCTGATACCAATTGTAACGGTCCCATTTTGTAGAAAAAAGATTTGTTCGATAATTTCTAATAAATTATAATCTCCATTATTATCCAAATTTTTTTTTTGGCAGCACCTCCCCTAAAGTTTCACATTTTTACAAGACATAAAATATCGATTTCGGCTCAACACAGCCTACTTATTCTAACTAACAAGTTCAGCCCACACGGCCTACTTATCATAGAGTATAAATATGTCTCAATCCAAAATTTTTATTCTCATTACACGTTTCTACATCATGTTTTCAAAATATATCTTAATAACACATAACATCAAAGATTTGATCTCCAAACATATTATCACCAAGTACAACCACCAGTTTAATTCTCAAAACATTACATATACCATAAGTCCCTAGTACCAAAATATCACAAAGAAGTAGTTACATACAATATGTGGGCCACAAACATAACAAACTAGAAAAGTCTTTAAAGTAAAGCATACATGTGAAGATGGTAACAAAAACAAATATGTATAGTATGTCGTTCGGCCCATTACTAAATCCTCCGAGCTAAATCAATCTCTTTCCTTTATCCAAACCTGAAATGGGTGGAAAGAAAAGGGGGGCTCAATGGCTCAGTGAGTAAACTACACAAGCAGCAAAAATTTGGTAAGATAAAATTTTATTACAACCATACCATTTAAGAGCTCTACGGAGGTCTTATATGAATATGATGGTTGCTACTCCTACAATATGCCCTCTCCTATCCATCCCCATATACTTTACATTTATTAGCTAGATGTCTCAACTACCATACTTCCTTTTATTAACTCGTAATTATCTCTCCTAGTACAAAAACAAGTTCAAGTTCATCAATGATTTTCCTACACGTATATTCCTACGTGTATTTCTTTACCCTCGCCTTGACAAGTAGATAACTTTATTTAGATATCCACGGTACCTATGAATCTCTTTTTACATAACATCACATTCAGACAATACATTATATTCTTTATTAATGGAGCACATACATACATAATTCATAGACATGAAGTTTAAATTCTCTGTCTTCCCCCTCCTACCGGCTCCTGCCCGGTCCCTTCCTCCTTATAATTACAAATAGATTTATATATATAAATATATACACATGAAATATTACCACCATCTTCTCCCTCCTATCAGCTCCCGCCCTGCCCTTCCTCCTTATAATTACATATATATACAACAGAAACATAAGCAAATTTTATTAATGCTTGGGTTGTGTGAGTGGGGAGGTGATTTTTTAGGCTAAGGAAGGGTAATAACTTTCTCACCTTATGTTGTATTGGGTTTTGCCCTTAAGTTCAATTCGTGCAAGTATGCAATATAGATAAGAATGAACACACAAAGA
Organism: Agave tequilana; assembly: GCA_038442645.1. Taxonomy (NCBI): domain Eukaryota; kingdom Viridiplantae; phylum Streptophyta; class Magnoliopsida; order Asparagales; family Asparagaceae; genus Agave; species Agave tequilana. The sequence goes on from JAVJIF010009413.1 coordinate 117,240, forward strand.
GACTAAATCACTCACATGTTTGTCCTAACTATATGTAATGCAATATGTACACCTCCGTCAAGATCACAACAATACAAGAACAAAATACAGTATATTAGAATAAGAATTGACACGTGCCTAGATGCAAATATCTAAACCGTTTTTAAAACATCCAATGTCTGTATATTAGTTCTTAAATTATTATAGTACACAGGTAACAAAAATTAGCAACAGAATATAATAATATACAAGAATTTTCTTAATCACACCAAAGCAATGTGGATTTCTGCAATGCTAAAAATTTGACCTGCACACCAAAAATAAAGAAGAAAAGTTAACAAAAATGGGAAATCAAACCGTTTCTATCCCTGTTAACGGCGCCAAAATTTGATCGGGGGAAAATCGTGCATGAAAAGTGTATGTTTTGAAATTAAAATTTAAAGTGTGTGTGCTTTGGCTTCCTTGATACTTCTGTTATAGCGTGAGGCTAAAACGAGTCGAATCCATAAGGACGGGAGGCGATAAAATCTTACACGGTATGCTCACGTGTATGTTAAGTGTTCTTCAATGTTTGAAAGAATGAAAAAAGAGAACAAAGAATGAAAAGAGAAGTACGGTGAAAATAAAGAAGTGAGAAACATAGAAGAATGATTTTTGTGATTTTATTTGTAAATCTAAACAAAGTAAAAGAGAAAAAAAACTCAAAGCTATTAACTATTAATGGTTCCACTAATTATGCTAACATCTTAGTGATAGTTGCCTCACATGTATTCTTGGTCATCACTAGTCCTAGGTTCAAAAGCGTTTCAAAGCATGACCCATAAGATAACTTTCACATTCAAACTCAATAAAATAAGCGCAAGTTGTACTTAAACTATCAAAACTAATCAAGAGAAAGTATGGAATAAAGTAATTTTAGCTTGTTAAAGGTTAGGATGTTAGAATCTATCATCATAAGCCATCAATGGCTCTTACAAGAGGGAAGGTAAGTAGAGGCCATTAGATTCGTGTGGATTATCAAGTAAGAAATTAGCAAGTTAGTGGTTAGTAGTTGTTACCATCAGAGAAAATTAGCTAAACATGTAAAAGAAAAAAAGTTAGAGAGAAGAAAACAAAGAGAGGTAAAGAAAGAACCTTTCATAAATTGTCACCTTTCATTACAAGTACTCTTAATTTTTACCCATATACTACTCTCTCTTATTACAAGATCTACAAGAAATAGAAAATACAAAGGAGGAAGAAAAAGAATAACTAACTTAAACTACCATAAAACTATAACAAGGAGAAGAAAACCCTAAAAAACTATCCTAAAAACACCTCAAAACTCCTCTTCCTAGTGCTCTGGAAATCCCAGGGTATTTATAGGCAAAACTAGGAACCAGAGAAGTTGTACGGAGCCGCCGTTAAATCACGGCGTGCGTCTCCATGACTTTGCCGTGGAAACGAGGCAATTGCCACATTTTCACGGAAGTCCTAGAGCTGCCTACTGCGCGCCGCCTGCTGCGTGCCCCCCGCTTGTCCCCCTGCCGGCTGTACGTCCGGGTTTCTAAATTTTAGCCCCCTAGTTTTGACAAACCACCCTCCAAAGTCAACGGCTACCTTTGTAGGCTTTTAATCACCAATTAAATGGTGATTTTGGGTCTTCTTCTTCATTTCATGTCATGGACTTAGAAACATGCAAGAGTGGTATTATTAACAGGATTTAATACTAAAAAATATTAAGATATGGTAAAAAATATGCAATTTTAGAGACTAAGCAGCTCTCCACTCAGCCTCCGGGCTTCACCAATCCATGGTAGTCTAGTTCCTATCACGTATATATGAATGGTAGTATGGTACTAACATCTCTTGTAGGTACCCTTGTACCGACTCTGGGTTTTTGCCCACTCCCGGTCTAACTACCTAATTGGTTTAAGGCCTGCAGCCTTATGGGTTTCATGGTAGCTACCGAGAGTGCGTCTAGACCTCGAGCGTACTTTAACCTCCAGGCTCTTGCCCACTTTCTCAAAAGCAGAGTGCGCTTAGACCGTCAGCTCTCTCAGCTACACTTGGTAGGCATGCTTAGCGCTCAGCGCTTTACCAATTAGATTCATTTAGGTGGAATTCTGTCAGATTTTAGACTCGCCTTTTAAGTCGAGTCATTCCAGTAGCTCCGACTGGCTAAACATTGTTTGATGTCTGCGCCTCCAGCTTTGTTTAAGCTCCACTTGATTGTGCTTGGCTATTACGCTATCACTTGACATGTTTTCTCTTTATGTGCTAACACTTGCTGTATTATTACCTGACATCTACATGCTATTACCTGACACCTGCCTGTATCCCTTGACATCTGATATGTTATAACTTATCACCTGCTCCCTTTTATGATATAACTTATCAACTGTCATCTATTATGTTAACACTTGACATGTGATTATTACATTTACGAGACTCCTGTACATGTTATCATGTATTATATACAGTGACATGTATTCATGCTATATATATACTCATGTATTCCTGAATTTCTGATCAGGTCCTGCTCTACTATTCCCGTAAATTGATGATTACATAATAAATTATAATAAGACAACTTACATCGGGTTTGAGAGAAACTGATGGGTCATGAATAGTCATGTTTATAGTGGTCATATCAAGTCACGCTTGGCCACATACTTGAGGGATCACCTGGCGGCCACCAGGGATTCTGTAGGGTGTACTAGCACCCCTACTCCTCCTATTTATTCACAAGCCATAAGCCTATTTCTATGAGATTTGCGATAACCTATTCTTATTCGAACGTACAATAAGTCCTGGTATCTAGCGGTACGTTTCGGCTCAGCACTAGATACTCCTGAAACATTGTCAGGGGCATGTACGGGATCCATTCTAAACATGATTTATCAAACTCCATCAGTTTCAAATAGCTGGCTCTATAAGTTGTAAGTGAAAATATGTGGAATTGGACATATACTAAAACCTACAAACTTAGACGGCCCTAATTATAATAAGATGTTAATATATAATTTGTTGTGTTATTTTATAACTCGGGTTGTATGCGCTTAGATTACGATGATATGGGATAAAAGTGTATATAGATGAGGGTTTTCTTTTTTAGATTATTCCTTCAACGTACTAGTCTCGTGGAGCCGTGACATAATCTTGTACAATTAGTTTTACTCGTATTCAGTTTTATTCAATTTTATCAGTTTTATCAGTTTTATGTTAATTTAGGAGATAGTTGTTGTTGTCTTATCTGCTTTCCTTCCAGCCTCCTTACCTCCTTTTGTATGCTTATACTCACGACATGGTTTTTAATACATGCTCTTTGACTCGAATTTCTCGATACACGTGTGCTTATCTATGCATGTCATTTGGCATTTGCCACACCACTCGTTGGGGAGTTCTGACTTCCCTAGATCCTCATGTCCAGGTCTCGGAGGTTGGAGCTTGTAGATTCTCCTGATTGCAGATCAGAGTAGTGCAGCGGTAGCGTAGATCATCGGCAGACCGTCTGGAGCCCTATCCTTCTAGGCCCCTGCTCATCTCCCAAGTTTTTCTTTTGTAATTCATGAGCAAATTTTGTACTATTCTCAATTATATATATCTTTGTATTCTCACATTTACACCTATCGGTGATGTAATATTCCTATAATATTGTATCACATCCTGTGATAACTTTGCAATTGTACTCATATGTTGGAATGTATAATGCACCATATGCTTTTGTATTCTGATTCTTGTCTGTACTGATGCTTAGCTTATATATGTGAGGTTATTTTCATCCTATATATACATTGCAGTAACGTCCTGTACCTGCGGGATCAGGGTGTTACGGCCGACCGAGCGACCGACCCACCAAAGAGCAGTGCTCTTTTGTTCTTACCTTGGTCGACCAAGCGGTCGACCAATAGGTCGAGACCTACGTGTGTTCGACCTGGTGGTCGATCGGTAACTCCAATGGTCTAAAAATTGACCATTGGCCGGTTGACTAGCTGGTCGACCGACAAGCCATCTGGCCCCCAATGGCTAGTTTTTGACAGCCTATATAATGGGTGTTTTGGGCCAGTTTTGGATAAGATTTTGAGAAGTGTTTTTCTGAGCTATTTTCCTATTTTCCACGGAGACTTTTCAACAAGATTTTAGAGCTTCATTTCTATATCAAAAGAGAGTTTATCAAGAGTGTATCTCTTGTATTTTTAAAAAGGATTTCTTGAGTTTTTCCTCCACAAATTGATCTTGTTTTTCTCATACAAGTTTGAGCTTTTCATAGCCATACCTATCCTATAGGATCCTTGTTATGAGAGAGTTATTTTTGGTGATCAAAGTGTAGAGGTCACCAAGTTTTCATATTTGTATTTGAGGAGGCAAGCTAGGGGGTTCGTATTGTGAGGAGTTCTTGAGGGAATTCATTGTTGAGGTGCGGCCTCAGCAAGCTAGTGTGCTTGCATGTGTTGTTCTTGTGGAAATAAGTGAGGGACTTGCGGGTCTAATAGTTCTTGAGGGAGCTCGTTGTAAGTGTTGCGGCACCGAGTGATCTTGCGGGATCGATTTTAGTGAAAATCCTTCATAGTGTTGAAGGTGGGGACATAGAGCAAGTGTGCTCGAACCTCGAAACAATTCTCCCGTGTTTATGATTGCTTATCCCTCTCATTTCTATTTTTATATCTTGCATATTTTTATTCTTCATATTCATTATATGCTTGATATATTTGTTCTCTATTGATGTGTGTGTGTGTGTGGGCACGCGCGCACTTGGGTTGTTTGTTTGCTGAAACTTGTATTCAACCAAGAGAGTCATAGTGGCATCTCAACTCTTAATCTAGAGAAATCTTGAGGAGAAAGTCCAGAGCCCTTCACCGAAAATTCAGTTACACTCTTTGGTTATACGTTGTGTGTAGTCTTAGTTTGCATAATTAGTTTTATTTTCACATTAGTTTGCATTAGATTAGCTTGTCACCTATTCACCACCCAGGTGACCTACATATTTTGCGCCGCTTGATGGAAAACACCTGATTTTTTGTTTATAAATACTTAAAATAATATAGATTAACTTCAACAGAGTCGATCTTGTATTCAAATATCAGAGGGTTGTATTTTAGTGGGAAGGATTCAGGCTCAAATCACACACACACACACACACAAATGTATATAGAGATAGACTAGTGTCCTTCTAAAAGAATTTAAGCCCGAATCTTTCCAACTCAAATACAACTCTCTAACATTCGAATACAAAATCCACTCCATTGAAGATCTATATTATTTCAAATATCTATAAACTAAAAATCAAATATTTTCAATACCTTTTGTCTATCCATCAAGCGGCGCTAAATGGAAGGCTGAAAGTAGTGAGTTGGTTAGATCTATGTCTTTAGACATACAAATTCTCGATCCGACCATTTGATTATGATCTAAGCATTTAAAAATCCTTACAAACCAATTTTTTGTTAGGTTTAAAATCTTCTACACTGTAAAACTAACCAACTCACTATTTAGGCCGTCAGTTTTTTTCCTACTTGATGAATGGGTAAAAAGTATTCAAAACACTTGATTTTTGGATTATAGATATTTGAAATAATATAGATTAACTTCAACGGAGTGGATCTTATATTCGAATGTCAGATGTTGGCATTTCTCAGAAGGAAGGATTTGGCCTCAAATCCTTTGGAAAAGACACAAGTTTATATATATATATATATATATATATATATATATATATATATATATATATATATATATATATATATATATATATATATAGAGAGAGAGAGAGAGAGAGAGAAATGTATATCAGCCGACGGTTGAGAGACCCTCTCAGCCTGCAGTGACGTGGCACATTATTAGCCACACTAGAAAGGACGCCCCGCCTATTTAAACAGTTAAAATTACTAAATGCCCTTGCGGTAAAAGATAGTTGATCTGTATAGTTTATTATTTTTTTATATTTCTGATGTTAGTCAATATTGTTATCTTTTATCACTGCGGCCAAACTGCGACCAACTTCATCAAATCACGAAACTAATTTGAATGCTTCTTTATTAATTTTTTTGTTTACACAGATATTATATATTTTAGGAATGCGCCTAAGCTCGTAGTTGTTAATAAAATAATTTCTCAACAGTTCTAAATTTATTTTACGCAGATATTATATATTTTAGGAATGCGCCTAAGGTCATAGTGGTCAATAAATTAATTTCTCAATAGTTTTAAAAGCGCCCTTTATCGCAGTCAACAATTATTTAATTTGTAATTTTTATGATATGATCTATAAGAATTTTACTGATTTTGAATATAGTCGCAGTTTACTTTTTTCGCATGTAATTTATAATTATTATTTTTTTTACATATTGAATGCGGACAAGGACTGGGACTATGATCACAGTGCTTAACGAGAGCATATCGTGGACGTTTTTTTACTAGGTTAAATGTAATAACGATGACTAAGAACTGATACTATAATCGTAGTTTACATATTATTTTATATATTTGTTCTTCACTGTGACTGTTGTCTCAGCCGCCTATAAACTATTAAATTTTTTTTATATATTACATGCGATCAAGGACTGCGACTATGATCGCAGTACTCATGACAACATTTTTATGGATGAATTTTTTGCTAGGTTAAATGTAATAACGGTGATTAAGGACTGATACTATAGTCGCAGTTTACGCATGATTTTATATAGCTCTTCACTGTAACTGTTGTCTCAGCCGCCTATAAACTATGAATTTTTTTACTTATTGCATGCGAAGTAGGACTGCGACTATGGTCGCAGTGTTTAAGAACAGCAGTCGCAATTTTCTAATTTGTGATATATAGTGAAATATATAGTGAAATATACTGATTTGAGAGGATTGCGATCATGTTCGCAGTATTATCTATTTATAGAGTTTAATTTTAGAATGCGACCATGGTAGCTGTTTTTAACTTTATTGAATGCAAAACGATCAAACTGTTTATGACTGGACAGCGACCGTGGTCGCAGTTTCATATGTAATTATTTTATGAGTATTACGACCATAATCGCAGATAAGATGCAAAAATAATAACTATACGGTATACTTTATATGTATTTTAAAAATATAAAAAATTATTTTACAGATAGAAGTAAATTTTATTTATAACATAATATGCTCAGAAAGAAACCTTACAAAAAAAGAGCATTAAAAGCTCTTAAAAGAAGACAAAATAATATTGAATATCAGAAAATCAGGAAATCCTAATCCTCGTCGTCATCACCATCATAAGCAGATTCGTCGTCTTCATTTTAGTCGTCTTCTTGTTCATCACTTATTTCCTCATCATCTTCCTCTTTTTGAGGGTTTTTTGGTTCATCAATAAACTCCTAGAATGTATCATCTCTATCAAGCTCTTCGTCCGATCCATGTCGAGAAGAACCTGTTAAAGATATGCTCAAAGAAAGCGAGCCTCCAGCATCAGAGGACATGCTTTCATCAAGCATGTCTCCATCAAGTGGCAGAGGAATAATTTCCTCCTCACTAAGCCCCATGAAAACTTCATCATCCTCATGAAGAGGAAGATCAGATAAAATATTATTTGATGTAGTGAGATAGTAAAAAGGAGTGAAGTCCAGACTGGTATCAGATTCACTAGAATATCCTGAAGAAAGAGGACCGGTGGGTGAATGATTGAAGTTGAAATCTGAGTGTTCAAAGGAAGAAGATGGGGAAGACATGATTCAAGAATGAATTATTTTCTAAAAGTTTTGAAATCAAATTGAAAAGGAAGAGCAAAAATATAGTTTTTAGATATGAGATAATATATTAGTTACAAGCACTATAAAAAGGTCAATAATGTGAATGAACATGAATATTAATATTAATTGTTATAGGTGACGGTTGAGTATTGGATGAAGTGATAAAAAAAATTAAATATTTAATTGAAGAGTTATGGCGGGAGAATCTGAAGAGTTCCTTTTTTCAAAGGTTTATTACATGAAGTACAAATTAACTTTTTATAGAATATTTTTCTTATATCTTTAGATTACGTATGGTGCGCATCTTTCCTTTATCGAGATTAATATTAGTGCATCTCTTTTTTCGAGACTGTTGTTGTATCACGGTAGATAGAATATTAATTACTTCATTTAATTCAGAGTAATTAATATAGTATTTTATAAGATGTGATATACGCGGACTGATCTCAGGGACGCATGTCTAATCTAATTTGTAAAATTATTAAAAATCTGTTACATAAGACATGCGAAAAAAGATAGCGACTGTCGTCGCAGTGCTGAACGATAGCATGTTTCGTCTGTTATTTATATGCGAATAAGGAATGTGACTAGAGTCGCAGGCATGATATAAAATTGAAAGTTATATTATATTAAGTTTGCAACCATGGTCACAGTGATCGAAAGTTTTGTTATACTATGACTGTGACTAGGTCGCAGTCGTCATATAAAATTGAAAGTTATATTATATTAAGTCTGCGACCATGGTCGCAATGTTCGAAAGTTTTATTATACTATGACTGCGACTATGATCGCAGACTTTGTAAAACGGTTAGAATGTGCTGAACGATACCATATTTTGTCCGTTATGAATTTTTTGTGGATAAGGATTGCGAAATAATTAACCATTATATTTCATTATTTTTTTACACTGTACATTTATAATAGAAAAATCAATATACGATTGTCCCACATTAAATTTCATTTTTCTATTCATTTCAGTTTCTTTTATTAAACCTATATGAGTTGAAAATAACACGAAATAAAATAATAAAAAATTAAATAAAAAACAACAGTTTTTTTATATTTCAAGCATGTTTTTTTTTTACTTTTCACTGCTGCTATTTATTTCACATTATCTTGATCCAAATTTTTCTATTATATTTTCGATGTAGTAGAATTAGGAATTTTATAATGGTAGATATATTCAACTGAAAATTCTCTGTAAATTATAAATTTTTTAGGTAAATTTTGGTTGTGGATGAGTTTTTGCTAGTTTAGAAGTAAAAAAAGGGTATTTTTGTCAATTTGATTCACGATTCTTTAGGCGGGATTTTTTTGATTTTTTTGGCGCCTACACCCTGCGTCCGATATGTGGCATATATTCAGCCACGTCACCACCGGCTGAGAAACTCTCTCAGCCGTCGGCTGAGGTACAGCAACCCCATATTTTATATATATATATATATATATATATATATATATATATATATATATATATATATATATATATATATATATATATATATATATATATAAGAATTTTGTTTTTGTGTGTATATAGGTATATACATAAATTTGGATGTATACAAAATTTTATACAAGAGAGATAATCACTAAATTGTTTATATCCAATTAATTAAAGTAATACACAGTCAATTAATTAGTGGAGGGATTAGTGGAGGATGAATGGACAGGTGGACGGTGATGTGGTGATTAGAGGAGGGGTATTGAAACTTGTCGGTTACTTGGCATGACGAGGATTACTAAGAGAAGTTTAAATGTTATAATTGTGAGATAATTCCCATTTTTCAGAAATTTCTATCTCTATCCTCTCCCTTCAGTCACCCTCGTGAACCCTTCTCTCTGTCTCTCTTTCTCGTCTTGGGCTCCGGCCAGGCCAAGCGGCTGATGAGGGTAAGGGCTGGCCAAGGCCGCGCGGTGACTTGCGTAGTGAACAGTCTCCGACAAGCGAGGAGGAGATGAGTGAGTGGGTGCACAATGAAACTAATTCCTCCATTTCACTACACACACTCTCCCTCTCTTTTGATTGATGGACGCGGCGACGTCGAGGCGGTGGCCGGCTGCATGGGGCAGAACCCCTCCCTCTTTTTTCTTTTTCTCCCACTCCTTTCTCTATGTGTGGTTGGTCGGCGGGCAGAGTCTGCCAATGGCGCTTTACCTAAGGCGGTGATGGTGACCATTGGCGTCCGTGGCCGTGACTGGGGCCAAAGGCCGCACGCGCAGGGAAGAAACAGCAACAACAGCTGCTTGTTGCTGTTTTAAAGAAAAAGAAGATAAGAGAAAGGTCTAATGGGTTTTGGTTGTGGGTTCAACTAAAATCCGACCCATTAACAAACCCGACCCAACCCATTTGACTTAAAGAAATATAAATTTATATTTAAATCCCCGGCAAATAAAATATTTACATTTTGGACCTTTATAATTCACTAAATTGGTCTTGAATTATTAGATTAGTTTTTGGGTGATATCTCAGCTATGTGGAGTCAGATTCGAACGATTCTTGAGCCCTTGATATCGTGAAGACGAGAGCTACACGTTGCAATGCTAATAAATAGGATTGGGCAAAGTGAGTGGGGTTTTCGATAAATTTTGAGTTAATTATGAAATATTACAACTATTATGAAGAAATGTTAACTATATTACTAATTCCAGGAGAATTGATAATTGTTGCATGAACAGTATATATTACTAATTCCGGAAGAATTGATAATTGTTGCATGAGTAGTATATGAGTGAAATAACATGTGTGGTTGCTTTGATTGATATTGTCTAATTTTGTTATTGAACTCTTGATACGATGTGTATGCGTGGATTAATTGATCATAAGTTCTTAATAAAACTATTGGTATTGTGCGTTATAATTCTATGTACATGGAGGAAGGGGCCGAGTAAAATTTCAAGGCACGAAAACGGGGAAAAATATAATTTTAGGAGGAAGAGACCCGTATTGCACGGGCGGATGAGAGAAGACAGGGTATTATTATCATTATATACTATTGGAGGAAGAGACTCGTATTGCACGGGTGGAGTGCGAAGATGGTGCTATTATATGTATTGAAATTTATTTTGTGTGTTGAAAAGATAAAGAATTAATATACTTGAATGGACAACTATGGATGACATATGTGTATATGTGATATACATGTGTGGGCACAGTTTATGTGTTTTATATGTTATATATGTATGCTATGATAGACATCAGAACACAGAATTATAATGAAAACATCGATATTTGTTATCACACACACATCAGCATTATTTGAACAACAAACCGAAGTAAGTTGATTATATAGTTGAAACGTCTATGTTCATGATCACTCACTTTCATGTTTCACGTACACTACATACTGATAATACCATGTTAATTTGTAAAATAAAAGTAATTCTACTCACTAAGCTATTGAGCTCACACCTCCATAGATTTTATGACTTTCAAGTAAAGACTAATGCAAAATCCAGCTTAAGTCAAAGTAACTTTGAAAGGACACAGAGCACCCCTCGTGTGAGTCTATAAGCTGCTAATTTATTTTGAATGTTTGTATGTATGTATACATAGGATGTGTCGTAGACTCAGTTGTTAAGTTGTTGAACTATAGAGTTGAGATATTATGTATTTTCAAGGAGATGTGTGTGTGTGTGTGTGTGGTATCTGTACCTCAGCCGTCATCTGAGAGAATTTCTACATGGTTGCAGTCCACTGCGACGCAATCGCAGTCCTAAAAAATTTCATATATTCTCAGTATAATTAGAACTGCGATCATGGTAGCACTCCTCACGAAAATACAGCAAACATGGTCACAACCTAACAAAAACACTACAACCATGGTCCCAGTCCTCACAAAAATACTGCGATCATGGTTACTGTCCTTACAAAAAAGACTGTGACCATAGTAGCAGTCCTCACAAAAACACTGCGACCATGGTAGCAGTACTCACAAAAAATGTGGTCGCAATCTTCACAAAAAACTGCGATCATGATAGCGCTGCTCTTAAGATTTGTGGTTGAGATTTAGCCATGTCGCTGCCAGCTGAGAGAGTCTCGGCCAGCTGCGGTACATATATATATATATATATATATATATATATATATTATATATATATATATATATATATATATATATATTATATATATATAAAGAGAGAGAGACAGACAGACAGACTTGTGTCCTCCCAAAAGGATTTGAGCCCGAATCCTTCCCACTTAAATATCAAAATTCGACATTCGAATACAAGATCCACTCCGTTGAAATTGATCTATATTATTTCAAGTATCTATAAACCAAAAATCAAGTATTTTGAATACTTTTTACCTATGCAACAAGTAGGCAGACGGCCTAAATAGTGAGTTGGTTAGTTTAACAGTGCAGAACATTTGAAACCTAACAAAAACTAGCTTGTAGGGGTTTTTAAGTGTTTAGATCATAATTAAGTGGCCAGATTGATAATTTGTTTGATATAGATCTAACCAACTCACTACTTTCGGCTGTCCATTTTGTGCCGCTTGAAGAATAGGCAAAAAATATTCAAAATACTTGATTTTTGATTTATAGATACTTGAAATATTATAGATCAACTTCAATAGAGTGAATCTTGTATTCGAATGTCAGATGTTGGTATTTTGGTGGAAAGGATTCAAACTCAAATCCTTTTGGAAGGACAGAAGTCTATATATATATATATATATATATATATATATATATATATATATATATATAGTGGGGGGAGGGAGGGATCTGTACCTCAGCCGCCAGCTGAGAGAGACTCTCTCAGCTAGCACAATGTGACTGAATTTTAACCATAACTTTGAATGCTGGTACCATGGTCGCAGTGTTATCTGAGAATTATGATTAAGTCGCAATGTTTTTACGAGGACTGTTGCCATGGTCGCAGTCTTTTTTAAGGACTGCGACAAGGTCGCAGTCTTTTTCTGAGGACTGCCACTGCCGCCATGGTCGCAGTACTAATTACACTGAAAATATATGATTTTTTAGAACTGCGACCATGTTACAGTGGACTGGGACCATGTTGCAGTAAGTTTGCGACCATTTTCAAGTGACAGCTGAGAGAGTCTCCTCAGCTGGTGGCTGAGATACATTTTCTCACATATATATATATAGGGGTTACTGTACCTCAGCCGACGGTTGAGAGAGTTTGTCAGCCGGCGGTAACGTGGCTGAATATATGCCACATATCGGCTGCAGAGTGTAGGCGCCAAAAAAATTAAAAAAATCCCGCCTAAACAATCGTGAATCAAATTGACAAAAATACTCTTTTTTATTTCTAAACTGGCATAAACTCATCCACAAACAAAAATTACCTTAAAAATTTTCAGTTGAATATATCTGCAGTTATAAAATTCGTAATTCTACTACATCGAAAGTATAATAGAAAAAATATTTGGATCAACATAATGTAAAATAAGCAGAAGCATTGAAAAGTAAAAAAGCATGCCATAGTCGCAGACTTAATACAATATAACTTTCAATTTTATATGACGACTGCGACACTAGTCACAGTCATATTATAACAAAACTTTTTTATATCACGTCTGTGACCCTAGTCGCATTCCTGTTTTTATATCACGTCTGCGACCCTAGTCGCATTCCTTTTTTATATCACGTCTGCGACCCTAGTCGCATTCCTTTTTTATATCACGTCTGCGATTCTAGTCGCATTCCTTTTTTATATCACGTCTGCGACCCTAGTCGCATTCCTTTTTTATATCACATCTGCGACCGTAGTCGCATTCCTTATTCGCATAAAAATAACAGACGAAATATGCTATCGTACAGCACTGCGACCTCCTTCAGCACTGCGACCAAAGTTGCAATCTTTTTTCGCATGCCTTATGAAAAAGATTTTTTATAATTTTACAAAGTAGGTTAGCCATGCGATCCTGAGATCAGTTCGCGTATATCACATCTTATAAAAATACTATATTAATTACACTGAATTAAATGAAGTAATTAATATTCTATCTACCGTGATACAACAACAAGGTTAGAAAAAAGAGATACACTAATGTTAATCTCGATAAAGGAAAGATGTGCACCATACGTATTCTAAAGATATAGGCAAAACATTCTATAAAAAGTTGAATTGTACTTCACGTAATAAACTTCTGAAAAAAAGGAACTCTTCGGATTCTCCCACCATAACTCTTCAATTAAATATTTAATTTTTTTATCACTTCTTACCATACTCAACCGTTACCTGTAACAATTATTATTACTATTCATGTTCTTTCACATTATTGACCTTGATATAGTGCTTGTAACTAATATATTATCTCATACCTAAAAACTATATTTTTACTCTTCCTTTTCAATTTGATTTCAAAAACTTTCAGAAAACAATTCATTCTTGAATCATGTCTTCCCCATCTTCTTCCTCTGAACACTTAGATTTCAACTTCAATCATTCCCCCATCGGTCCTTTTTCTTCAAGGTATTCTAGTAAATCTGATACCAGTCTGAACTTCACTCCTTTTGACTATCTCACTACATCAAATAATATATTAACTGATCCTCCTATTCATGAGGATGATGAAGTTTTCATGTGGGTTAGTGAGGAGGACATTATTCCTCTGCCAATTGACGGAGACATGCTTGATGAAAGCATGTCCTCTGATGTTATAGGCTCGCTTTCTCGCAACGGATCGGACGAAGAGCTTGATAGAGACGATCCATTCTGGGAGTTTATCGATGAACCAAAAAACCTCAAAAACAGGAAGATGATGAGGAAATAAGTGATGAACAGTAAGACCAGGAGAATGAAGACGACGAATCTGCTTATGATGGTGATGATGACGAGGATTAGGATTTCCTGATCTTCTGATATTCAACGTTATTTTGTCTTCTTTAAAAGCTTTTAATGCTCTTTTTTGTAAGGTCTCTTTCTCACCATATTATGTTATAAATAAAATTTACTTCTATCTGTAAAATAATCTTTCATATTTTTAAAATACATATAAAGTATACCGTATATGTATTAATTCTGCATCTTATCTGCAATAATGGTCACAGTATTCATATAATAATTACATATGAAACTGCAACCACGGTCGCTGTCCAGCCATAAACAATTTGATCATTAAACTATATAAACAGATAATACTGCATCATCATCGCAATCCTCTCAAATCAGTATATTTCACTGTATATTTCACCGTATATCAAAAATTAGAAAATTGCGACTGCTGTTCTTAAACACTGCGACCATAGTCGCAGTTGTACTTCGCATGCAATAAGTGAAAAAAATTCGTAGTTTACATTTAACTTAGCAATAAGCAAAAACATATAAAAATCATATGTAGACTGCGACTATAGAATCAGTCCTTAGTCACCGTTATTACATTTAACTTAGCAAACAAATCATCCAAAAAAATGTTGTCGTGAGTACTGCGACCATAGTCGATGAACTTGATCGCATGCTATATGTAAAAAACCAATTTAATAGTTCATAGGCGGATCAGACAACAATCACAATGAAGAACAAAATATATAAAATAATACGTAAACTGCGATTATACTATCAGTTATTAGTCACCGTTATTACATTTAACTAAGCAAAAAAAACGTCAACGACTTGCTCTCGTTAAGCAATGCGATCATAGTCGCAGTCCTGTCCGAATTCAATATGTAAAAAAATAATAATTTATAAATTACATGCGAAAAAAATAAACTGCGACTATATTAAAAATCATTAAATTTCAAATCAGATAAAAAAAATAAAGAAGCATTCAAATTAGTTTCGTGATTTAATAAAAAAATATAGGCAGTTTGGCCGCAGTTATAAAAGATAATTGTGACAAAATTGAATAACGTCAGAAAATATAAAAATATAATAAACTATACAGAACCACTGTCTTTTACCGCAGGAGTATTTAGTAATTTCAACTGTTTCAATAGGCGGGGCGTCCTTTCTAGTGTGGCTAATAATGTGCCACGTAACCGCAGGCTGAGAGAGTCTCTCAGCCGTCGGCTGATATACATTTTTCTCATATATATATATATGTATATATATATGTATATATGTATATATATGTATATATGTATATATATATGTATATATATATATATATGTATATATATATATATATATATATATATATAGAGAGAGAGAGAGAGAGAGAGAGAGATAGACTTGTATCCTTTCAAAAGGATTTGATCCCGGATCCTTCCCACTCAAAATCAACCCTCCAACATTCGAATACAAAATCCACTCCGTTGAAGTTGATCTATACTATTTCAAGTATCTATAAACCAAAAATCAAGTGTTTTAAATACTTTTTGCCCATCCATCAAGCGACGCAAAATGGACGGCCGAAAGTAGTGAGTTGGTTAGATCTATGTCTTTAGACATACAAATTCTCGATCCGGCCATTTCATTTTGATCTAAACATTTAAAAACCCCTATAAACTAATTTTTGTTAGATTTCAAATGTTCTACACCGTTAAACTAACCAACTCACTATTTAGGCCGTCCGTTTTTCCCCTACTTGATGGATGGGCAAAAAGTATTTAAAATATTTGATTTTTGGTTTATAGATACTTGAAATAGTATAGATCAACTTCAACGAAGTGGATCTTGTATTCGAATGTTGGAGGGTTGAATTTGAGTGAGAAGAATCCGGGATCAAATCCTTTTGAAAGGATACAAGTCTATATATATATATATATATATATATATATATATATATATATATATATATATATATATATATATATATATATAATGTTTTAAGAATTCTTTTTAGTATTTTAATTGGCATGCACACAAAGAGGATATATTTCCACAATAATAATAAGCAACTTGTTTACTCAAAACTTTCCCTTTCTCCCCGTCACATGATATCTAATCCACGTCTTTATTTTATTATCTCCTTCACATGGAAACTTAAATCGTGCTCCATATTAATTAAATGAAATAACCATTACTTTTTATTCAGTTATAATAATCTTTGTGCGTAATGTACTTTATATTCATTAGACAAATCCAAATGGTCAACTAGAAATAGTTACAATAGTAGAAATTCCAATATTAGTGATTTACACACTTAAAAACATTAATTATATTATTAATCAACTAGATACCAACTTCCCTTTGGGCGTGTTTGGATCAGGAAAGTGGGTAGAAAATGAGAAGTGGATAGGTAGGAGTAAGAAATGTGAAAGTGTAGTGGTAGATTGAGATTTGTGGAAATAAGTTTTTCAGTATTTGATAGTAATGTGAAAGTGTAAGTGAAAAAATATATTATGTTTCAATATTTGATTAGCAATGTGAAAGTGAAAGTGAATAAGTTGACCACAAAATAATATTAAATTAAATATTATTTTTTAAGTGATGTTTTTGAATTGTAATTGGACTGCAAGTGAGATTTATATGACTTTAAAATTTAATGTATTAAGTTACAACTTATTACAAGTGAGATTTACATGATCACAAAATTAACTGAAGCACCTTGAAAGTAAAAACATGGTAACGTAAAATAGAAATGTAAAAAGAAAAATGGAAAAACAATTTTCTTATTTCCAACTCAAAACAAAAAAAAAATTGAAAAATAATTTTTTTTCACTTCTCATTTTCCTCCCACTTTGTACTTTGGTGAATCAAAAACACCATATATAATGAGAGCATTTAGAATGTTATGGGTCAATTTGCCAAGATAAGTTGTCAAATGTCCCATCTACTATTTTTGAGGGGCAATTAATGGTCAATTAGTTGTCATTAAGGGCCCAAATTCAAAGATATATACAGAGAGTGCCATCTTTTCTGAAGTTTTTAGGTGTGAGGTTCCTTTCCTAACTGTTCCAATATTGTATGACTTCTTTCATTGTCCTAATCATACTGTACTATTAGAGAATACTCTGATAATTCAAAAAACTTAAGAAGGACAAATACTAGATAGGATGAGAAAAGACAAAAAGAGTTGATATATTTATTTGATCTAGATGGTAGAAATGTTCCAAGTGAAAATTAAGCTATAGGATTGTGAATCTATTTTTACACCAAGTTTAAGTCATTTAGTCCATGCATCCTGATTATTTTTGCAATACAACTCTAAGTTTAGTCAATTGCCAAAAAAAGTGAATATTAAAAATGTTGTTCTTTCCTGGGAAAAAAAAAATGTGGTTCAATCGTTGGTCCATTGAGACCATGTTCTTTTTCTTAAAAAAAGAATTAAACATTAATCAAAAAATATTCAAAAAAACTGAGCATAGAGATTATAGGAATATGATTTTTGTGAGAGTCCAAAGTATTGAATATATGAAAGAGATAGACTTGTATCGTTTCAGAAAAATTCGAGACTGAATCGTTTTCACTCAAATACAGCGTTATGACATCCGAATGCAAGATCTATTCAGTTGAAATTGATATACATTATTTTAAATAATTAAAAATCAAAAATTATGTATTTTAAATACGTTTTGTTTGTCCATCAAGTAAGCCTAAAATAAATGGTCGAAAATAAAATATTGCTTAGATCTGCGTTTTTAAACATACAAATTCTCGATCTGATCATTTCATCATTATCTAAGCACTTAAAAAACCATCACACATCAATTTTTATTAGATTTCAAATATTCTACACTATTAAACTGTCAACTCACTATTTCGGTTGTCCATTTTGTGTCTATTTGATGGATGGGCAAAAAATATTCAAAATACACGATTTTATTTTTAATTACTTAAAATAATATAGATCAACTTCAAAAAAGTGAATCTTGAACTCAAATATCATAAGATTATATTTAAGTGGGAAGGATTCCTTTCCGAAAGAAAGAAGTTTATCTCATATGTAAAATATATAAAGTCCATAGGTTGACATTATCACTGAAGTCATCTATCAGAGCAAGCCCGAAGTCTCACTTGTAGTTAACTGGCTCTAGCATGGATATAATATATTTTTATGCACATGAAATTTGACTTGAAAAATAGCTTTAGAGAATGAAAACGAATCTCTAAAACTGAAGGCTGAAGCATAGATCAAAAGGTATTATCAAACACCTGACATTTTTATTAACCTTTCATGCAGAAAATATATGTGCTGTATATGTTGCAGGAAATATTTACAATGAACTATTTTTCCAAGTCATTGACTTGAAGGGATGCTAGATCCAAGTACACATGCAGCTTACAAATTGATAAAAAATAAGAGTAAAAAAAAATCAGTAGTAATATTTAAATAAATGTACTTCTTTGTTCTTTCTCTTTTTCACTAGTACTCCTCCAAGCTTGTCCTTTTTGTTTGTCATAATTAAATATCAACTATTAACTATGTGCTACTTTTCTTTTCTTTTTTCTTTCCTTTTGGATGATGTATTTTTTTTTTAAAAGTTACATGGAACTTCTGCGTGAATAGAATATAGGTCGCATGTGGCACATGGAATATAACACCCATGTTTCTTAAGAATTTGATTTTTAGGCAACACATTTAAAATATTGCATTATTTGTTATGGGAGAAGAAAATACGGAATAATTTCTCCTGTCTAAGTGTAAAATAAAAAAGATAAGATGAGAGAAAGGAGTCGACGCAGACATACGATATTTATACGTGAAAATCTTTAATGAGAGGGAAAAATTAAAAGGTCTAGCTCAACCAGTCGTCCACTGTAACAATAATAGGGTTACACTTTTGAGATTGTTCTGAAATTTCGAGAGATGCTTTGAGAACGAGTTAAAAGTATCATATTTGTAAAAATGACATCTTCTTTTACAACACATTCAATGCAAGCATTAATTTAGATTCAAGAGGCTTCACGTGATTTTTATCTCTCGTGGAATTTTCATTTCCCAAAAACTTCACATCTTTCAAAAAGGCTCATCATTGTTGGAGAGTAAAGGCTTTCATGACGGGATGAACAAGAACAAATTAGAATAGAGACGATACACAAAATCACAGATCTATCACAATACAATACACATAGAACACCGGAAATTACGTGAAAAATTTAACCAGAAAAAAATCACAGAGTCGCTTGCAAATCCACTATTATCGAGAGATTTCAAGGAGAAGAAGAAAACCTCACAACCGCTCTTTACAATATCTCCCACCGCTTCATCCTCTAAACTTTAATTACTGCGCATATCTTTTTATAAAGAAAAGTAGAGTTATAAATTGTGACATCTTTAAACTGCACTTGACACGTGATTTGAGTTTTTGTATCGCGAAGCTTCCAGACTGGACTGCATTCGCTACGCTTTAAGCCTCGGGGATGTTCCTCTGCTCTGTCGCTCGGAGTGTTCCTCCCGAGCTTCTAGTGATCTTCCGAGCACTTGAACATGCCACCATTTGAAACTCCAAGCTCGCCCACACTCGCCTGTAGTACGCCTTTACTCGGGGAGTTGATAAGGTGGTCCAGTCCTCGAAGGATTCTTCGCGATGCCTCGCCTCCGAGTCACTGAAGATGGACTTCTTGTCCTCCTAATTCCCACTGCAACTGGGCCTCGCAGTTCCAGCGTAGTACTTTTTCAAGAGCTGTCCTCTGTTAAGGTCGACAATCAGGCTCCACAACTTCATCAATCATCTCCTAGAAGGATTATTTATGGACTTTAGTTTTGACCTTAACCTCATGAAGAAGGGTGTGGACCAACTAATATTAGGTTTGTATAATCTAAACATTTCAGAAAATATAATGTGCAGAATATATCTAATCAGTAAACATTTATATATTTCCTAAACTATTGCTGATCTTGTTTCACAAGCTTGGGAAGTGGTTGTTAGATGAGAAGAATGGATTGCAATTCAATTCTGAGGACTTAATATGGTAATGCATGCATGCAACCAACCCACAACCACAATCTCTCAACATAAACTCAGCAACCCACAATCCCTAGATGAGAGAGACCCTTTTCTCCTTTACAGAAAGAAGAGGGGAGAGAGAGAGTGGATTTGTGCCCACAAACACCCATAATTTAACAAACCCACATGCAATGCCTTGTGCCTGAACTCAGAGTCACATGCACTCTCTCAACGTAGAGCCCTTCTTGTCTAAAATTACGGGTATCATCTTCAACCTACTTCAAAGCCTAGGGCAACCTTCCTAAATAACAAAGTAAAATAAACTAGAGTTTAGATATTATTTTTACAGTGACCAAAATTTCACAACATAAAGAATAAAGTAGTGATTTTTCTTACACCAATCCAAATGCTTCTTGCCTCCATCTCAGTAACACAGTGAACGACAATGAACACCACTCACGAACGTCAAATGATAGTTTCGCCAACTTAGCGATATTGTAATTTAGATGAAAAAGAACATGAATGGGGAAGATCGAGAGGCAGTGGGGAAATTTAGATGATGACAACTAATAGAATCAACAACACTAGCTGGCTGTTGGATATTTGGTGAAAGGCTCTCCAAACCGGAGCCATTGATGTTCAAGTTTTGACTCGTTTAAATATCATTTTGAAAAATTTTATGAATTTTGAATTGTAACCCTTATTCACTGTATAAATTATCAATCTGACTATAAAGGAGATGACAAAATGAAGTCAATTGTTTGTGCTGACTGCGAAGAAGACGATGAAAAAACTAGAATCAATTAAGAGCCTCTTTAAAGGTATGACAATATTTTATGACTGATCGTTACTGCCAACACTCTCTTAAATCAATGCCAGGTTTTAATTATGATCAGAAAGATAACTGCCATAGTCCTAAAATAAAAGTTTGTGTCACTGGGGAAAAAAAACAATAATCTGGAAGAAGGAAATTACACCAAGAATACCTTCTCAACAATTCCAATTTTCTTTTAACACACGCATGGAAGCTTCAAGATGCAGACCAGGGCAAGCGAAAAATCACGGACTGATCTCTAAGAGCACCGCCACCGCTGTGCCCAGACAAAAGGCACAACGGGATTTTTTAGCCAAAAATCAATTTGCCCGGGCTTGAGCTTGGGCTCCTCGTGATTGAGCTTGTAATCGGACAGTCCTTGTCTCCTCGTGATTGAGCTTGTAATCGAACAGTGTTGGGCTCGCCAATTTGTATGATCTCCACAACATGTCCTAGACAAAATTGGATGCGATGAAAATGCCCTAAGAAAAAGCCTAAAGAGAGCAAGGGAGCATCTCCATGATTATTCATGGGGAGTGTGGCATCAACTGCCCTTTAGTGGCATAAAGAGACATTTAACACAATTTGGGGCCATGTGGATTAAAAGGCTAATAAAAACATTTGAGCTCAGTAAGAGCCCTCTCTCATTTTTTTTTGAGCTCAAAAACAAAAAGAAACCCTCCATGCACACAACTTTGCCTTAGTGGTCAAAATCTTGTGTGAGAATTTGCACACTTTCATGTAATTTTTACAAGAACTACTATGGTTAAGTTTTGATATAATAATATATAGCACATGGATGATCTTTGAAAGCATGGTATGGTGCTTGCAAAAGCTTGGCTTAAAGAAGAAGAATGAAAGCAAAAGAAGAGACACAAGGACCAAAGGCATCTAGATCTTGATTAAAGGTTTTCAAAGAAATCAAAATGGGGATCATCTCCACCGACACTTGAAGAGATAAAAAGCTGAAGGGCTTTGAAAGTTTTCTGAACATGATCAGCATTGAAAGAGAAAGGGGAAGGCATCAATTATGGGAGAGAAAACAGATGGAATAAGGATTTGATGCCATGTGATACAATGTGGAGACTTTAGCACTAGTTAATGGGTCTTAATCCATCTTAACTTGATTTGAGAGAGACTCAAACCTAAGCCTCTCTCTACCGTTATTCCATGGGGTATGTGCACCTTACCCTGGAAAGTTTTCCTACACAGTCCTAAGTAAATCGCTTTTCTGGGAGCAAATGTCCACCAAGGGATTCGAACTGATCACCTGCTAGGAGCAAACACACGATCTAACCAGTCGAGCGCCCTCTTGAGGACACACACATTGGAGAACTGACCTTAGCCCTTCATTTATAATATATAATGACCCTCGTTGCAACATTGTTGGCTACTTTTAAGAGGAGCCTTGAGAAAATTCAGAAGTTCAGTAAGAGTTATAGTCACTTCAAACGAGTTTTTTTGTTGTTGCACTCTAAAAATGCCAGCGGCAATTAATTTTTGAGTTTATTGAAATTATAATGTTTATACATTAGTTTCCTTCTAAAACACAAGTTTATGTGGAAGTACTATGAATCTCTCATTGTAATTGGTGTAGTTAATGAGGCTTAATCCATTTAATTTGATTTGAGAGAGACTCATTGCTAAGCCCTGTTTACAATCATTACTAGAAATCCAGAGGCTTTAATGCACAAAAGACTACACTGTTTCTAACAAAATTCACAAATTCGGTAGGAGTTATTATAATTTCAAGCAAGTTGTTTTTGTTGTTTCTCTCTAAAATGCTAGCTGCGATTAATTTCCAAATTTGTTAGAACTATAATGTTTATGCATCAAACATTCATAAACCACAAGCTTATTGATCAGTTTGTAACTGAAATGTATTGAGTCCAGATTTGATAAGCTTGATAATACAATTTAGTGTAAAGTATATGTAATACCAACAAAGGTTAAATGAGTAGCATCACCTTTGTTCTCAGTCTCTATCTATGAAGATTTTTCTGTCCCAAAGAAACAAGAATTAAATGAAAGATGTGATGATTGATGAAGAAGACTGAATATAAAGGAGAAGTTTTTATCAATTTGGTTGTCAGCGAATTTGTTGAGATTCACCTCTCTACAAGAAGAAGACAACAATCAGATAGAGATGTTGATTGAATGGCTAGTTGTGCTAAACTATGCATATAGGCTTAAGAACTTCTGTAACTCCATAATAACACAAACACATTTATTTCTTACAAAAAATCCCACTTCAAATAAAAACAATCCTAGAGATTAGGTATGAAATCTTCCTAAAATCTACATCTGTTGGATGTGCACCTCCACCAGAAAATGTGTGGAATCAGAAAATTTGTGCGATAAAACGACAAACATCTGGAGTAGCAGAAAGCAACAAGCACTAAGAATACATGTGGTCTTTAGATTTAGATCTGAAACGCACCAACCATTGCAAATTGATATGCATGCCAACTAGAAAACTACAGGTAAATTAGTGTGAATGTGTGACATCAACAACTCTACCAAGGTCATCACCACCTGATTACAAGGGAAGTAGGGTCAAATACTGATGAAGCACATATCCTATCAAAAAATTCCAAGTACAGAAGAAAGAAATGTTCTTGTTTCTGTTGCTTGATTAGAAACTTGATCAAAAATAGAACTGGGTCAGGCCTGAATGAAAGCAGATACATTGCCATATTTTACCGATATAGAAACCGTATCCATCCATTTAAATTATGGATCCAAAAATCCCATAAATATTAAAGTGACGAATATATATCTGAATATATAAGAACATAGAAAATATCCGAACATACCAGAAAATGACCAAGTCATGCAGATGAAGTTATCTATGCATCATGCAAGATCAAAACCAATAACTAATTATTCTTATGTTAACATAAGAAGAACTTAATTGTTCTTTCTAACCATTAGTCATCTTCAATAATATCACACTCAGCTAAGTTTACAAACAACCAATCCAGCATTACATGAGAATCCAAATAAAATGCTCCCAGACTCTCTCAAGGAAGAATAATAGTCTTATTAAACTCTCGTTGAAAAGACAAAGGGGAAAAAAAAAAGCAGTTTTCTACATTTTACTCGGTAACAATACAGAAACTGGCCTCTACAGACCAATGATCGCCCACATCAATCAAGGGGGAAGAAAAATAGTACACGGGTACAAAGTATACTACATGGAACAAAAGGATATTAAGAGAGGCCACGGACTTTCCCTGTGGCAATGTCAATATCGATATCAAAGAAACAAGGCCTTGTTGGAAGGCCAGCATTGTGCTCATTGTTCCAACAAGAGGGTATATGAAGCCTGCACCAATGCTGGCCCTGACATCTCTAATGGGCAGCACAAATCCAGAGGGAGCACCCTTTTGAGCCGGGACATGGGAGAAGGAGTACTGCGTTTTCGCCATGCAAATGGGTAAACCTGAGAAACCCTGCCTGGTGTACATCTCGATCTGCTTCTCAGCCTTAAAAAGGGAGAACAGGACATGTCAACAACAGAAATATTCATATAGACAAAAGGATGACTAAGGCGTCATATCAATTAGAGGATGCAGATTAATATTTTATAAACTGTCAGCTATTCTGTTACAAGTAACATGATTTCTGTATAACTAAAATTTATTCCATATATTTATTTGGCATTGGTCTCTTAATTGTAGTTGAAAAATGAGATTATTCGAGAAATTGGAATCCCATGGAATAAATAATACTATATTTTTGGTGCCTGCTATGCCTGTGCAATTTAGGGTCATGCTTATCTACAATTTAACTTTATTAGAAAAGAGACATTTTTGGAATATATATATATATATATATATATATATATATATATATATATATATATATATATATATATATATATATATATATATATATATATATATATATATAAAATCTTATAGAAAGAAGTAGAGTGGGCGCATGCACAAGTATATATTTGAATGTTGTATATGAAAAAGATAGTTTAAACAAGGAAGAGCTTGAAATACAAAATATTACTTAGAAGGCTTCATGTGCAAAATGTTTTGGAGTTGTCCAAGGAGAGAATTTTAATTTTAAGCTAAGTATATAAACATAGAAAAAATGAAAAACACAGATGGATACGGAACTTTATATTGGACACGGGGCCTACTTTAATTTCTGTTTCCTTTTAGCATCTATGAATGCGCTCACAACAGCTTGCTGCATGGAAGCTTGTGGCATCACAACCATGAATTCCAATTCAGAATTGATGTCCCAACCCACCAGGCGGTTTGTGTGATAATCGTAGAGATAACTAGAACCTTAGACGAAAAAAGGAAAAGAAAAGAAAAGATTTCTATGAAAAATGAAGTAGTTTATTAGATTTCCATGAGGCTTAATGCAATTATATGTGTCTGGGAGTCAAGAGGTTAGCAAATGTTGATTCTCGATTGTTGTTAGTATTAGCAAAAGTCAGTATCACTAACAGATTCCACACATTGTTCACTGATGGGGTAATAAAACTTGACTCAGATATAGAAAACCAATTCCAACTGCTATGTACCTACATTGCAAATACTCTGTACAAGTTCACTACAAATTGTTTCCTCAAAACTTCCACCTTAAGTTTCCCTTTATACTTCCCATAGGTGTTCCATTAAAAGAAATATCAAGCATTCCTGCAACCTCTTGTGACCAAAATAACCTTTCATGAACACGAACTAAAATCAATTTTCTAAGTTAAAAGCAGGAGTATTCAAGTAATTTTGTATTTGTCCACTGACAGTCTCAGGTATTTAAGTTACATTAAATTTTTTGAGGCAGGGGGAATATAGAATAGCTTGTAAAGGCTGGTTTCCTGTGATCCAGATAAAAGTTAAAAGGTATTCCCTGTAAATATAAGCAGCAGTCTCTTGTTCATCAAGCATATATCTTAACAGTTCAGAATTTGGTAACTAAGTTGGAGTTACCTGCTCAGAGTACTCAACACCACTTGCACCATAGGACTTGGCTATTGCCTCAATCTTTTCTTTAATACTGAAGACAAGAGGATATAGGAATCTCAAGGGCTCATTTTGGCTCTCACATGCCTTCTGAACTGCAATCCCAAGATCAACCTGCAGAATTAGGCAAACAAATCTGGTAAGGTCACTGAACACAAGCAAGACACAGAGTTTCTCTTCCACACACAATGTGTTCTTCCAAGAATAGAAAATAAATATTTCTCCAACATAAGGCACAACCCTCACCAACGTCATTTAGAATAACTCTTACCTGCCCTGACTATAGAAAATGTTAAAACTAACTATAGTTGAAATAAATGGTTATACTAACCGCTCCTTTTCCACCATGAGCATGATGACTACAAATAACCGCATCAAAGGCACCAGCTGCCATGGCTACACTCCTCACAGCATTCATCTCTGCCTCGGTGTCTGTGGCAAACTTGTTGATTGCAACTACAACATTTACCCCGTAAGCCTTTGTGTTCTCTATATGCCTAGCCAAATTCACACACCCAGCTTCCACTAGACCCACATTCTCGGACAAGTAGGCATGGTCCAGTGGCCTCCCAGCCACCACCTCAGGTCCACCCCCATGCATCTTTAGAGCTCTTATAGTCGCCACAATGATTGCACACTGAGGCACCAGACCACTATATCTGCACTTTATGTTCATGAACTTCTCAGTCCCAATATCTGCACCAAATCCTGCTTCTGTGACAACAAAACCACCTTTTCCTGCCAATTTAAGAGCAATCTTATCAGCTACTATTGAAGAGTTCCCATGAGCTATATTAGCGAAGGGCCCGGCATGGACAAGAACAGGAGTTCCTTCAAGAGTCTGCATTAAAGTGGGATTAATGGCATCTTTCATAAGAACAGTAAGAGCCCCTCCAATCCCAAGGTCGTCAGCAGTAATTGGTTCGCCAGCCTTGCTATTCCCGATAACCATTTTTCCTAGTCTTTCTCTCATGTCAGCTAGCGAAGTGGTGAGGGCCAACACTGCCATGATCTCACTAGCAACTGAGATGTCGAAGCCGGTCTCTCGAACCATGCCTTTCTCTTCAGGCCCTTGGCCGACTGTAATTTTCCTCAGGAAACGGTCGTTGACATCCATGACTCGTCTCCAGGTGATTGATTCAGGATCGATGTCCAGCCTGGCAAACCTTTTGATCTCATCAGGCGTGAGATCCTCAGGGTTTGTTTTTGAGATGCCAAGTTTCTTTAGACGGCGGAACATTACATCAGCGAAGCTCCTCTTCCCTTCTTTGTTTGGAGGGCAGAGGCGGTTGAACAGGGCTTTGTCCGACTGGGAGGCTTCATGGAAGATTCGGGTGTCAATAGCGGCAGCAAGGAGGTTGTTAGCAGCGGTGATAGCATGGATGTCTCCAGTTAGGTGGAGGTTGAATCATCCATAGGAATGACTTGGCTGTAGCCACCACCAGCAGCACCTCCTTTGATCCCAAAAGTTGGCCCTTGGGATGGTTGACGAAGACATGTGACCACCTGCCAGAAAAAGGAAACTAATAGTTATGATATGTAATAATGTAATAATCAAGATTGGACAAACAATAAGTACTACCTTGTCTTAAATGCAAATGGAATATTTGGATTTGTTCTTGATATTGCACTTGATATTCAGGGTATACTTTGTAATGGAAGAGTACAACTCATAGAAGTAATCAGCAAGTACCCATCAAGTCTACGAGTATCCATGTATTGGATACATATCAGAGGTACACCTCCTTTATCAAAGTATTCATGCAACATAGAGTAAGAATCTAGTGGTGTAAAGTGTGAATGTTGGTGATGTGAAACGTGTACCGGGGCGGAAGCAAAGGACAAAATAACACAATAAAATGTTTCACCAACAAGAACGATCGTTGGTAGGAATACTTAAAACAATTAATATTAACTATGTTTTTTTAACATGCATATGCTCATCGATTTCAACTATTAAAGTATTAATTCAATGCTAATGTTATAACAGGTGAACTTCAATGATCAATAAAAATACACCATGAACTATTGGGCAAGAAGAATCTCACACTCATAATCTAATAATGGACAATGATCAATATTGATAAGAAATTAGAGATGTAAAATATCAGACCTGTAATATAAGTAGTTCTGAATTGAATTTGTACCTATGATGTCTTTTGAATTGTTATGGATGTGTAGTTCTTTTCCTTACGAATCCAACACACTAAAAATTGTGCAATTTGGACTCCTTATGAGAGAGACACGGTTCGAACAAGGAGGTTATTGCGGCAGAATTTTACTCGCGCATATAAGTGATTTGCTAGCTGCTTGTGGTGCAAAAGGTTGTTTTTCTAGGCCTCAGCAGTGAGAGAATTGGAGGCGGTTGTGACGAGGCTTTTGAAGTTTATCGACGAAGGCGTTGAGGTAAGAGAAGGAAGAAATTTAACGTAGAGATAAAGAGAGGAATAGTGAGAAAGAGAAATCAATTACAACATCTCACGTCTAATAAGGTATCACACCACTAATAGAGATGATGATTGAAAATTTTATATTAAACCTAATTGAGAGTAAAAACATTCATTTATTGTTGTCTCAATTAAATACTTGGGGGCCTTTATATAGGCTACAAAATTGTATCTCTCTCCTACTTCAACTTGGATTTTAAAATCAACTTCTAAAAAATCAAAAACCTAAAAGAAATACAAA
The DNA here is from genome assembly GCA_038442645.1 of Agave tequilana. NCBI lineage: Eukaryota > Viridiplantae > Streptophyta > Magnoliopsida > Asparagales > Asparagaceae > Agave > Agave tequilana. The sequence goes on from JAVJIF010009413.1 coordinate 146,152, forward strand.
ATAAGTAACTACAAATCCTACTACAACTCCAAAACATAGAGAAAAGAAAATAGAAACTCTACTACTAGAATTACAAAACTTCTTTATAAACAAAATTTGCTTCTAAAACCAAATAGCCATGGTTCTCTTCAGTCTCCTTCAGTATACCTTCTAAGCTTTTGAATTGTACTTTGTCGGTGGCTTTAAGGCTTCATGATGTCCGCATTATTCTCCTCGGGTTGGAAAAAACTCAACTCTGTTGAGTTTGAGGAAGAACTTTCATACTGCTCCAAGATGTCAGGATCAATCTTTTGCATCTCACTTCGATCTATCCACAAATCATTTGTTGGTATTTTTCTTTCCATCGAACCAAATACTTATGAGTCCCACTATCATTGGTGTTGATAATTTTATCATCCAAAATTTTATCAATTTGATCCCCTGTATTAGGTAATATATTAGGAAGTGGTGAAATGGAATGTCTCTCAATAGGCTCAAAGGATGACTCATCATCTAATGGGTTACTAGGGTTTAAATCAGAACTCTTGTAATCCACTAGATCTTCAATATTGAATATAGAGCTAATACCAAAATTTTGAGAAAGATCAATAATATAAATATTATCATTTAAGTTCTTTAAAATCTGAAATGAACCAGCACTACAGCATGTAATTTCTTAACAATTATAGGTGAAAACCGTTTTGGACAAATCTGTACCATCATATAATCACCAACATTAAATATTTTAAGTATATTTCTTATGTCAGCTCGTAGCTTTTATTTGGCGTTACTTTGAGCAATTTTATCCATAACTTCCTTGAGTAAGTCATGCACATGCGATACAAATAATGATACAGAATTCAATGCTCTGGGAGTCTGGAACATAGGAATAAGGTCTACAGATTGTCAGGTCTAAAACCATAAACAATCTCATGTGGTGATTTACAGTAGTCCTATTCATAGTTGTATTGTATGCAAACTCTGCAGTAGCTAATTTAAGATCCTAACTTTCCATGTGCTCACCAACTAGTGTGCGTAACAAATTTCCTAGATCCTATTAATAACTTCGATTTGACCATCAGTCTGAGGATGAAAAGTAGTGGAGAATTTCAATTTCGCGTCTAACATGTGCCAAAATGTTTTCCAAAAGTAACTCATGAATTTTACATCTCTATCAAACACAATGACAAACCATGCAATTTGACAACACCATCAAAGAATAGTTTAGCAACCCTAGAAGCATCGGCAATTTGAGAACAAGGAAGAAAATGGCCATTTTGAAAAAAATGATCCACGACAACTAAAATAGAATCATGTTTCTCAAAGTTTCGTAAGCCTAACACGAAATCCATACTCACATCTTGCCAAGGACAATTTGAGATAGAGAGTGGAGGGTATTTTGTTTTTATTGTTTAGCTAATTGACAAATGTGACATCTACCAATATGCTTAGCAATATTACGTTTAAATTAGGCCAATAAAACCTATACTCACAGCTTCTATGATCTTCTCGATCACAAAAAGTGTCCAGCTAGACCACTGACATGCAATTCTCAAACAAAAAATTCTCTAAGAGAGGTTTTTGGAATGCAAGTTTGCTGCCTAGAAATAATATATATCATGCATAACAAATCCATAAATTTTTCGTGTTGTTTCATCTTTAAGTTTGGCATATATCCCGTGAAAATCAGGATATGACTCATAATCAGCTATCAATTTCTCAAAATCACTAACTACAATTGGCATCTTAATCAAAATGAACACTTGGCGACTGAGAGTGTCAACGACTATGTTTTCAACTCCAGCTTTGTGATGAAGGGTAAATGTGTGATCATGTTAGAACTTAATCCAACAATCATGTCTAGCATTCAATTTCTTTTGCGAGTATATGTATTTCAAAGCCTATGATCAGAAAAGAGAACAAATTCTTGCAAGAGCAAATAATGTCGCTAATAGCGAAGTGTTTGAATCACTGCATAGAGCTCCTTATCGTAGATAGAGTACTTTTACTTGGCGTCATTCAGCTTCTCACTAAAGTAAGCAATTGGATGCCCTTCTTGAGCTAAGACTCTTATACCTATGCAGGATGCGCCACATGCTACTTCAAAAATATTAGAAAAGACGCATAACTGGGCACTGGCAATTCTTGCCTTAATCTCGACAAACGCTTTAGTAGCAGCGTTAGACCATGCAAACTCACTTTTCTTTAGACAGTCCGTAATCGGGGCTATGATAGTGTTGAACCCTTTTATAAACCGTCGGTAGAAGGTAGCAAGTTCGTGAAAACTTCTCATCTCATGGATGGTCTTCAGTTTCAACCATTCCTCGATGGCTCTCACTTTTTCGGGATCCGTAAAAACTTTGTTCGAAGAAACTACAAATCCTAAAAAGTGAACTTGTGTTACAAGAAAGACACTTCTTCGGGTTAACATGCAATTCTTCCTTTCTCAAAACAGTACAAACTTGACGTAAATGGTTTAAATGTTGCTCGCGAAAGTGGCTATAAATGAAGATATCATCAAAGTAAACTACAAGAAATTTTTCTATAAAGGGTCGTAGTGCTTGAGTCATCACTCGCTTAAATATACTCGGAGCATTGGTCAACCCAAGAGGTATAATCATCCATTCATATAGTCCATCTTTCATTTGAAAGTGATCTTCCATTCATCTCCATAACGAATGCGGATTTGGTGATAACGACTCTTAAGATCTATCTTAGAAAAGATTGTGGCACCAGACATCATATCTAACGTATCATCCAACCGCGGAATGGGAAAACGATACTTGATTGTGATCTTATTAATCGCTCTACTATCAACACACATACGTCATGATCCTTTTTTTTGTGTTAATAATGCGGGGACATCACATGGGCTCATACTCTCTCTAATGAAATCCTTGTCACCAATTCATCGGCTTGCCTCTTGAGCTCAGCATGCTTAGTTGGGTTCATCCAGTAATGTGGCAAGTTTGGTAGACTTAATCCTAGTACTAGATCGATAGCGTGTTTGATGTCACGCATCAGTAGTAATCTATTCGGAAGATTTTCGAGAAAGACATCACTAAACTACTCAATCACAAGGTAACTTCTGAAGGAATAGTGATATCTAGTGTGTTAACTACTTCTCTAGCAGTTAGGATCATGAATGTATCATGTTCTTGAGTTCTTGATCAAGTTATGCTGCATTGATCAAAGCAACTCCTTTCGACTTCCTTGGTGCATTAGGTTTAGCCTTTTTAGCTATAGGTCGGTATGGTGTCAGCTTAATCTTCTTACCCTCGTGCTCAAATCGACACATGTTCGATCAACCATGAATGGTAACATCATTGTCGTAGAGCCATAGTCGTCCTAGAATGATTTGGCCTACATCCATTGTAACCACATCACACCATACATTGTCTTTATAAACATCAAAGTCGATAGAGACAAGGCATTGTTGTCTCACATGTAGGGCCGTGGAGTTGATCCATGACACCTTGTTCGGATGGGGATGAGGTCTAACCTTCAAGCCAACCTTTTTGATCATCTTAGACAAGACCGTATTGACACAACTTCCATTATTCACAATCATTTTTCAATTCTTCCCTTCTGTGGTGGTCAATTTCCGACTTCCATGAGATCACGCCACATGTCCATCCAACACTAAACAGACACGCGACACTTGCCAGCTTCCAGAACCTCAGAACAGGAGTCCCCGTTTAATTCAAACTCTGAGCAGTTTAGGTGGTTAGAAGAAAAAGAAAAAATCAGTTACGAGTATCCCTATCTCTAAGCGAAATCTCCATTTGAACTCAACAGTTACAGCTCGGGAATGAATCAACTACATCTACAGCTGGATGCAAGCGACCAGATAAAGATTGACATTTGCTTAACCAATTCAAACCAGGATTTTCAACTCTAGCCGCCTCTGAGATAAGCGATTAAATGTTTAAATAGAACTGGACTCTGCATCCTTATCTAACAGACACTTCTTGTATAAATAGTAGATCCCTTCCAACGTGAAGAGGGACGATCAATTGAGCCTAGAAATTCTAACACACCAATATCATCATTGTAATAGCCATTATTATAGTGGAATCTCTCCCACTCTCCTTGATTTTCTCCTTTTGAGTTTTTTACGTAAGTCTCCGTATTTGTGTTGGATTTCTATGATTGACTTTTCTCATTTCCAAAAATTTGGTGTGTGGATTAATTCCTAAAAATTACTCACAGCACATTCTATCTTAGTGTATGTGTGGAAGATAGTAGTTCTTCTCCAGTCATCCTTCTTCTCAGACTGTGAGAATGCACATCGGACGACAAAATGTAATTTGAAGGTGCAAGTTGAATATACAGAACATTCTTAATCATAATCGGAATCGTCGTCTTCATCTCTGGGTGATATGTAACTTTCTCGTCATCAGACTCGGGAGCTTGTGTGAGAACTCCATTAACGAAGGTGATTTTCATTTCAAGCGATGTGACCGTAACCTTGACATCTATAACACTTAGTGGAAGCATAAATTGGAAGAAGTTTGCACTTCATTTTCCTTTGAAGTCGTTCTTTTGGGAGGAGGATTGGGTGCTAAACTTATTGAACTGGGAACAGGAGGAAGTCCTAGTCACACTCGATTTTTTAAACCGAAACTCCTAGTGTTGTAATTAGACCTAAGAGAATCTAAATCTTGAACTATGGTGCAGGATTTATCTAACTCGGTGATTCCTCTAATTAACATTTTGGTTCGTAAGTCTTCTCTAAATCCGGCTCTAAATCGAGAAAGAATTTGAGCTTGTCCTTCCTTGCTAAAGGTACTGCATCTGTTGAGGAACTCATTAAATTTTACAACGTACTCCTTTACCGATTTATTGTCTCAAGTGTTTTGATGTCACTTGTCTATAAGACGGTAACTAAATGATGGTGGCACATACTTACCTTTTAGCTCATCCTCCATCGTAGCCCATGTTTCAATCGGTCGTTGAAATCGGGATGCGCGTATGTTCTCTAAGTTGATCAAGTACTGAATAGCTTGACTGGTTAGTTTCATGACAGCGAACTTAATTTTCTTAGGCTCAGTAAGATTTTACCATGTGAAGTACTTATCTAGTTGGAGTGTCCAATCTAAAAAAGTTGAGTCATGACGTCCATCAAAAGTGGAGATATCAATCTTCATGCTTCTCAGTAATTAATTATCGAGATTGGGTGAGTTATCAATATTATCGCGATGATTGTTTCGTGGTTGGGCTTGTTCACGCGTGGCTTCTAGTTTAGCCAATCTCTCTTCGATTTTCGTAAAGGTACCTAACTTGACATTTATCTCGGCTAACATTGCAGCAAATTCTAGGAATCCATAAGAGCAATGGTGGGGTTTACATTAAGAATTTATTAGATTCGTCTAGCAAATATAGGGTACCACTACAGGTTGACATGCAATGTAGAGTCCTAATATGAATGCAAATCTAAACTAGTTTTTATTTTGTTTTGTTGGAATTTTTTAAGATTATCAGATTAATCAAACTCTAATCTTAACAGTACAATTAGCCAGATCGGCGTAACTCAGATGGGAGGTTTTTCTACTCTTGGCGTTCCTCAATTACAGAACCACGTTAAGTATCCTTTCTTAGTTAAATACCAATCATTCGGAATTTCAGGGAATGGTTTACCTTTCAATGATTCCTAAATTATACTAATATTTTTGGGTTTCAAATAAAATTTAACTAGATACAAGAAAGCGATTAACGTGACTAATATGCGAATCTTACCTAACTGTGCTCTCATATCAAGTTGATGTGAAACGTGTACAAAGGCGGAAGAAAATGACAAAATAACTCAATAAAATATTTCACTAACAAGAATGATCGTTAGTAGGAATGCTTAAAACAATTAATATTAACTATGTTTCTTTAGCATGTATATACTCGTCGATTTCAAATATCAAAATATTAGCTCAATGCTAATGCTATACAAGTGCAATTCAATAATCAATAAAGAAATATACGGACTACTGGGCAAGGAGAATTTCACACTCACGATTTTATAGTGAACGTGGATCAATATTGATAAGAAATTGAAGATTTAAAATATCAGATTTGTAATATAAGTACTTCTAGATTGGAATTATGCACCTGATGCCTTTGAATTGTTCTGGATGTTTAGTTCTTTTTCTTATGAATTCAACGCATCAACAATCATGCAAATTGGACTCCGAATGAGAGAGATACGGTCTGAACAAGAGAGATCACTGCGGCAGAATTCTGCTCGCGCAAATAGGTATCTGCTAGTTGTTTGTGGCAGGAAGTTTTTCTGGACTTTAGCAGTGAGAAGAGATGCGTGAGAGGATTGGAAGCGGTTGTGCCGTTGTGGCGAGGCTTTGTAGTTTGTCAACAAAGGTATTGAGTTGAAAGAAAGAAGAAATTTAACGTGAAAATAAAGAGAGCAATATAAAGATAGATAAATCAATTACAGTATCCCACCAATAATTGAGTCTAATAGGGCATTCCATCACTAATAGAGATGAGGATTGAGAAATTTGTATTAAACTCAATTGAGAGTAAAATCTTTCATTGATTCTTATCTCAATTGATACATGCCCTTTATATAAGCTTCAAAATTGTATCTCTCCTACTTCAACTTGGATTTTAAAACCAACTCCTAAAAGAAATCAAAAACCTAAAAGAAAGTAAAAATATAAAATATAAAATAAGTAACTACTAATCCTACTACTACTCCAATACATAGAGAAGAGAAAACAGAAACTCTACTACTGAGATTACAAAACTTCTTCATGAACAAAATTTGCTTCTAAAATCAAATAGCAATGGTTCTCTTCAGTCTTCTTCGGTGAACTTTCAAGTTTTTGAATTGAGCTTTGACGGTGGCTTTGACGGCTTCATGATTTCCTCATCGATTAAAGTTCAGTGTGTGGCTTTCATAATGGCTAGTGCACACTTTAAATCCATGAACTACTAGTGCAGCCATTATAAAGAGCATAGAGCAAACAACAACCAATGGTTAAGTGTAATAGTATAAAAGTCACTAAAATAATATAGAAATTTGAATTTGTAACCCACGATGCAATTTATAAGAGAGAAAAGAATACTTAGGGCTTGTTTGGCTGCTGTAAGTAGTTGTAAGTCGTAAATGATACTCTTTTAAAGTTGTAAATGAGTTTTACGCAAGTGTTTGGTTGGTAATGTGAAATTAAAGTGAAAAAAAATATTGTGTTTTATGGTGTTTAGTTGGTAAGTGAGAAAATTGATCACAAAACTAACTGTTTGGTGATTTAAACATATTAAATATTAAAAATAGTAAAAAATAATAAATATTAAAAATGTAAATATTAAATAATTAAATAATTAAATAAATAATAAAATATTAAATATTAAATATTAAAAATATTAAATGTAAAAAATACTAAAATATTAATATTATAAAATAATAAAAAATATTAGATTACTAAAATATTAATAGTAATCTAATATTAATTATTATTAAATATTAAATATTGCAATCTAATATAATATATTATTAAGTTCAATAATTAAAATATTAGATTCCAAAATTAAAAAATTAATAAAAAATATTAATTTTATATTAAATATTACTAATCATAATAAAAAATTCTAATAATAAAAATTATTTAGAATAATCAATAAAAAACTTTAATCTAATAATTAAATTTAATCTAATAAATAAAAAAATCTTATAATTTAAAAAATTAATCTAATTACAATTAACTGTCTACAATACAGATTTGCATGACCACAAAATTAACTGTTTAGACAGCAAATGGGTTGCAAGTGCATTTTACGACTTATGGCCCCAAACAAACACCGTAAGTGGTTTTATTGCAATTGCATTTTATCACTTACGAGCCAATTACAGGAAACAAACACGCCCTAAATTGAGAAGAAACAATTTGAAATTCAACATCACCCAATCTATAGTGATAATATCATGTGTCACAGATTATGGTTGACCCAAGCCTCTTGCATCCCACCTACTTTCCAATTTTGGCAACATTTATAAAGTTTAGAGCATGAGTATTCATAGAAACCAAATTCTTTCTTTCCACCAAAGTGATGGGACTTCTGGAAGTCTTTGGCAGCATTCAGGCAAAGAAATGCACCATACGGTGGAAGAAAAATATCCACAAAACTGTACAAGTGGAGTTCAACAAGCACGGTTGCTTTACCCCCTTGGGAGACAGTAGAAGTATGATTGTCAGTGAGCTAGGGCTTCCTCCTCTTAAGACAAGATAGTATCCCCTGCTCAGCTTCCTTAGAGAGGAAAATTTAGCAATTACCTAAGCAGACCACCCTGTCAAAACTCAATAGTTTATCAATGATTTGACATACAGCCCCAGATAATCAACATGAAAGAGCAAAGACACCCTAGACAGAGTCGTCAAAAAATGATGACCATCAAGCATTCCTGCAAAAGAACGACGAAGAATGTTCCATAGAGCAGCTTTGAAAAAGCCTACATACCAACTTTGACAGTTAAGATAATGAATAAAAAACTCCCAAAAATCCAAAGAAAACTTACTGAATCAAAATTCCAATTAAAGGAGACTAAGTTAAGAAGGAATATGCCTCTCATGGAGGATAACCACTAGTCCGTGGAATTATAACATAATATGCACCTTTCTGACATAACTCAGGAATGATAAAGATAAGGTAAAAAATGAGTGTTTTGTAAAAAATTAAGAAGGAGAATTGTTCGAGACAGTTTGGACATCTACAACGGAGACTTGTAAGTGTGCATAGGCAGGATAGGATCGTAGTTGAAGGAGATACCAGACTAGGACTGCACCAAAACAAACCTGGACTGAGGCACTAAAATTGTATATGATAGTAGGAACTTTAACAAAGAAGAAGCCCCCCTTAAGAGAACTGAATGGAGAAAAAAGATTCATGTAACTGACCCCAAATGAAAAATAGAGAACAGTTTTATGGATAAGACTTTTTTGTTAGTTTAATTGACTGTGGAGAAAAGTCAAAGTATTAGAGAACACATACAAGCTGACCAAGAAAATTAGAGAACTAGACGTTATACAAATAACTCTTCTACATGATGGGACATGTACACTAATGGTGCCAGATAATCTGACTCTACTATATGCATCACCTCAGGAATGATTAACAAAGGGCTTGTTTGTTTGGAATGAAGAAGAGGAAGACAGAGTTTCTTCCTTTCTTCATGTTTTGTTTTGCAAGGAAGAGAGTTCTTGAGTTCCTAATTGTCCAGATAGTGCTTACATGGTGCGAACATAGCCCTAATTGTCCAGGAAGAGAGAAGCACACTTTTTCATGCAAACAAATTATTTGTTAATTCAAACAACTCATCTCTCTTTCTGCTCCTCTTTCTCCATATTTGGACAAACAAACACATGAAGAGAGGAAGAAATTTCTTCCAACTCTTCCTTCTTCATGCTATCTTCATCTCTCTTCTTTCTCTTCCAAACACCAAACAGGCTATAAGCCTATAACATATTATGATAATTGTCTTGTTGAGGGACAATGAGTTAATGATCAACAACAAACTCATCATGCTACGAACACCAAGTTGCTATAGTTCACAATGGTTGAAAAATAATTAAACTGTCTAAGAATAGGCTAGAAAAATGATGCATGCTACAAACAAATGCTTCCAGAAAAGAAAATATCTAAAGTCTAGTAAGTTACACCAAAGAAAATTGACTAAAATTCTAAAACCATGTGTCAACCTGATGTGGACCCTCTATAAGGTGGTGCAAAAGCCCTGAGCAAGCCGGTCACTACCAAGTGAAGGCATTGTCTTAAGCTCGTTGAACAAAGAAGTGACTTCCAAACTCTCTTAGTTAGGGGGGGGAAATGTGGCCAGAGAGGAAATATGACAACTTGTGCTATAGGGAAGTATGATTCATCAGTAAAGCAAAGACAACAACCAGATGGGGATCACATTCTTGTAGTAAACCAAGAGAGACGAAAACAACACGAAGGTGGCAACTTCCATGAGAATCTCCCAACTCTCATCTAAACCAAACCCAAAATGCTCATTTCACAAAATCCTTAAGACACCAATAGATTATAGATTCCATTTCCTTGAGAGCATGAAATCTAGTCCAAATATGTTTCCTAATAGAGTATAATGGATGAGAAAGAGTACAAAGCATTTACCTTGATAAAGCACTCAAAATTCTTAAGAGTGGAAGCAAACCGGGCCCAAAAACTCCCATTTAACCATATCCTCAAGAAATAACAGATCCCCTTTCTTCAACAGAGGATAATAATGATTTTAATGATTCCAAAGACAAGCCTTTGAGACCAAAGGGAAAAACATCCCAAACTCAACCAAACGAATCCCAATTCCAATAGAGTAACAAACAACAAATCCTACTTCCTTAATGGAGTAAGAAAACAACTCAAAGTCATCATCTTCAATCATGGAAAGTACTAGAGCTCAAGTAAACAAATCTACAAATACGCAATTCCCGAATCCAAAGTAACAATTTTAGCACCAACACCTCCCAAACCTGAACAGATCAAACCTAAATCACTGATTATACTAATTTCTCAACAAACCAACATATGACATTCATTCAGCAGGCCAACAAACAACAAAATACGAATTCAAGCTTCAAAGTTCTCACCTTTTTATCAAGAAAAGCCCCCAGAGCTTGGCACAGCCCAACAGTAGTCGTGCTCTTCCCTTCCCCCAGCGGCGTCGGAGTGATCCCACCAACAACCACATAGTACCCATCTTCAGACCCTTCGAGCTCATCCAGAGCCGATAAAAGCACCTAAAACAAAACGCACCCAGATCAACACCCACGCCATTAAAGCCACAAACATGAAAAACGGAGACATGGGTCTTGTTGCAATTGACCTTGGCCTTGTACTTTCCGTATAGATCGTAGTGCTTGGAGCTGAGGCCGAGATCCTCTGCGATCTCGGAGACGTGAAGGGGCTCGACGGAGTTTGCGATGTCGATGTCGGCGGGGACCGGTGAGGTTACCTCCAATCTCCTTATCGTTTTCAAAGAGCCCATCTTTTTGTTTTGATTGCTTCTCTTTTAATTTTGATTTCGATTTAATTGTTTCTTTTGTGTGCGCGCTATTATTACAGGGAGAGCAAAAAGAGAAGAGGAAGGACGGGAGGCTGACAAGAAAGGATTCGGTTCTCGTGTGAGAATCACACACATACAAGAAGATCACTCTCGTATTTACACGTAAATTAAAATTTTTATAATCTTTTATATATATGTAGGAGACTCATACACATAACATATTATAAGAAAATCAATACACATGATTAGCTCTCTTATTGTATGTATGTGTGATTCAAACATGAACCGAATCCTTTTTATTCGCCTTCAGTCATTCCTCCCTTCTTTTTTGATCTCCCCTGTAATAATAGCGCGCAAAAAAAAATCAATTAATCTCATGTTTACATGTGAATTGAATCTCTTATAATATGTGTGTGAGGCTCATACACATAATATATTATAAGAAAATCAATACACATGCTAATACATGATTGTATTGCATGTGTATGGTTCACACATATAAATCAAAGCCGGTAAGAAAAAAGGTCCCTGTTTCAAAGTGATTGTTGAGGAGCAAAATAAATGGGATAAAGTTGGCGGAAATTAGTGCCAATTTTTTGGGACGTGGGATTGAGATCAAGTGGTGGTAAATGGGATTAGTATTAGATTTTGTGGGTCCCACCTTTGTGAATAAATGGGTGATGTGTGACAGCATCCGCCGCGTTTTGAATCAACAGACAGAATCCAATCAATCTCAATAAATTCAGTAATATCTTATTAAAAAAAATCAATAAGTATTTCCCCTAGAAAAGATTAAGGAAGGACTATGCATCCATTTTGATGGCTACCCATGGAACTCAGGCTCACGATTATTATTATTATTATTATTTTCAGTGCGTGCCTACAAAATAGATATATGATTCGAGATCCGACCAGTTTGCAACCCGTTATTGAAAACTTAAGCTCATGAATTAAGCATTATTATTTATGGCCTCACGATGTGCTAACTATAAAGTGGTACGAAATATAGTCCTTCAAATAATTCTTCACAAAAAAAAGAATTTGAACAATAATTCTTTCAGAATTTACTACAGTTTTATTTTCACCAAATTTACGGCAAATATTACCTGAAGGTATGCATGCATGTGGCTAAAACCCATGCTCGCAATTGATTAAAGCATGCCACTGCTCGAGTTTGAACCACTATGGTTTTTAAGAATAAATAATAAAAACAAAGCAGTCGAGAAATTAAAATGAATCGTATAAAAACATTGAGCGGCAAGTGGTTGGAAAAGTTTTCCACTAAATAGAGCTCTCTCTCTCTCTCTCTCTCTCTCTCTCTCTCTCTCTCGAATTATTTAAAGATTCACGGGACATAAACAGACTGAATCACAACAAGAAGAAAAATGATAATCTAGTGGGGGGCAACCAATTAAAGAGTATCCATTGAGATTTGAGAGGCAAGAGACATTCTATTGGTTCAGCTGACAAAATCATGGTCACCATGCACATGGTGTGCTGGAGAGTCTCTAGCCTCCACCAAAATTTGACGGTGACCGAATCCTTTATTAAGCACCTTATATATATATATAAATAAAATAAAAATTGATAGTTTTTTTTTTTTTTTAGAGATTTCATTGTAGCCCTATATGTCAAACTATAATTAAGAAAAAACTCAGTTTCATAATTTAATTCGTTACAGTCATCTCTTTTTAAAGCCAACCAGATGCACCCACGTGTCAAATGTAGAAACGCTTCTCAACGGTGAAAGATGCAATTCTCCGGCAGTAATCGCTTCGAAAAAATAGACTGCTTCAAAATGCAAACTGCTGACATGATCACAGTCCTCACAAAAAATGTCTATTTCTGAGTCTATATCAGGAAAATGTCAAATTTCTGAGTCTTTATATGACTACGATCATGATTGCTGTCCTCACAAAAATGTTATGTTTTTGGGTCGTTATAAGGTTGCGACCATCATCGCAGTCCTTTTTATTAGGACTGAGACCATAATCGTAGTACTCACAAAAATGCCTTGTTATTGAGTCTTAATTAGAAGATTGCGATCCTCATAAAAACACAATTTTTCAATCTATATTGAGACTGCGACAATAATCACAATCCTCACAAAATGTCCTAATTTCAATTAATAAAAAGAGTGCGACAATAAAAAGAGTGCGACAATAGCCGTAGTCGTCTAATAAAGGACTTTAACTATGGTCGTAGTCCTCAAAGAGGACTGCGAGCATGAGTCATACCTTAAAATTAGCTTCATCATCATGAGCTGACCCTGGTCACCGACATTGAATGATACACAGTACTTTCTAGATCTAAAATCTACATCGATCACAAACACAGACAAAACTCATCGAGAGCACGAACAAATGAAATTTGCAAAAGGTCGATCCCAAAAAATATTTGATCCAGGGGCTGAGATCCAGGGAGGGGACTCCCTGCCCTCTTCCAACCCCAAGGCGACCAGATCACGCAGGTCGATCTGCGAATTACTTTGCATCCGGATCAAGGTTGAGGGGGAGGGGAGAGCAACATTGAGGACAATTGAGAAGGGTAAAAGAAGAAATGAAAATATATAAAGAAGTGGTGGTTTGAAAAAAATCAGTTTATGCTGACGTGGATAAGGCTGTAGCGAGTAAAAATAGAGAGTTATTTTCTAATTATGAAAGAAAGGAAGTGGAACTTTCCTTTCTTTTTTTTTTAAATTAAACAGAAAAAGATACGATTTTTATATTAAACGTATGATACTATACTGAGGGACTGAGGGTGTGATATTTTT